>CAUYQV010126001.1:0-39964 GCA_963574575.1 Galagoides demidoff
TGGGATTTTGTGATATGGGCTAATCTCACTGGGGTTAGATGATATCTCAAAGTAGTTTTGATCTGCATTTCTCTGATGATTAAGGATGGTGAGCATTTTTTCATATATCTGTAGGCTGTGCGCCGATCTTCTTCAGAGAGATTTCTCTTCAAGTCCCTTGCCCACTGTCTCTGCCTTTTTTAAAAGCTTTTTTTAAAAATTGATACATAATAATCGTATACATTTATAAGGTATAGTGTAATGCTTCAGTACATGTATATATTATGTAATGATCAAATCAGGGTAATAAGACTATCCCTCAGCTCAAACACTTGTCATTTCTTTGTGGTGAGAACATTCAAAATCTACTCTTCTGCCTATTTTCAAATCTACAATGCAATATTGTTAATCATAAATCACCCTACCATGCAATAGAACAGCAGAACTTATGACACCTATCTAACTGTAACTTGTGGATCAACCTCTCCTTCTCCACTTTCTCCCCTCCTCCCTATTCTCCCAGCCTCTGGTAACCACTATTCTAGTCTCCACTTTTATTAAGTGTTTTTAATATTTCACATGAGAGATATCATGTAGTATTTATCCTTCAGTGTACAACTTATTTTATTTAACATGGTATCTTCTAGATTAGTCAACATAGTCACAAATGACAGAGTTTCATTCTTTTTGATGGCTAAATAGTATTCCATTGTGTATATACGGTACTTGCACTTTTTTTACTCTGTTCAACCGCTCATGGGCACTTATACTGATTTCATATCTTGGCTATTGTGAATTGGGCTACGACAAACATGGGAGAGCAGATACACATATGTGTTCCACATACAGATTTCATTTCCTTTGGATATATATCCAGTAGTGGGGTTAAGCCCAGGACACGATGGCTTCACTGTTGAATTTTACTAAACCTTTAAAGAAGGACTAATACTATTCTTCTCAAACTATTCCAGAAAATCAAAGTGGATGGAATTCTTTCAAATTCATTTTATGATGCCAGCATTACCTTGATGCCAAAACCAGACAAGGACATGACAACAAAAACACTATAGGACAATATCCCTGATGAATATAGATGCAAAAATCCTTAATAAAATACCAGAAAACTGAATCCAACAGCACATCAAAAACGCATTTACCATGGTCAAATGGGATTCATCCTGGGGATTCATAGAGAGTTCAACATTGGCAAATCAATAAATGTGATATATCATATTAATAGAGTGAAGGACAATAGATGCAAAAAAGTATTCAATAAAATTTAACATCCCTTCATGATAAAAACCCTGAAGAAATTAAGTAGAGAAGGAATATACCTCAACACAAAAAGGCCATACATAATAGACCCATCGCTAACATCATACTGAATGGAGAAAAGTTGAATGCTTTTCCTCTGAAATCTGGAACGAGAGAAGGATAGTCATTTTCACCACTTCTGTTCAATATAGTACTGAAAGTCCTAGCCAGAGCAATCAGGCAAGAGAAAGAAATAAAAGACATCCAAATGGAAAAGAGGAAGTCAAAATTATCCCTGTTTGCAGAAGACATGATTTTATAAATAGAAAACCTTACAGATTTCACTAGAAAGCTGTTAAAACTAACAAATGAATAAAGTTACAGAATAAAAACTCTGTAATTTTTTCTAGTTTACATAAATCTGATGCGAAAGTGGTCTTCAACAAATGAAATACTCATCCTTATAGAGGTTTCTATTATCTTTTAAATTAACAAAACATGCTCACATTGCACTATGTTTATACTTTTATAATAACATTGACTTCCCTGAATGGTGATTGTTAATCTCCTGGTTGCTTCTTATGACCAGGTAGTGAGCTGCTTGAGGGCAGAGACTGTATTTTACTCATCTTTGTAATATCTGGAACTCAGCCAGGTATTTAAGAAATATTTGTTGAAATGACAATCCTGGAGCCTTATTATAGGAACTGAGACCACTCAGTGATCTGTGTGTTCTCTGAAAAATGGAACCCAGGAGCCAAGTAAGAATACAAGATGCATCCAGCCCAGTGGAGTTCAGTCCAGAACCCCCAGTTCTTTCCAAAGCTGGCCCTGTCTGATTCACAAGCCCTTGAGAGTTTTATTCCAGAATTTGTGGGTTCCTGCAGGCCTCATCTTTCAGAAAGCTCATTAATTTATTGTGGCATTTGTTAGAGATTACAGTGAATCTTTTATTGTAATGGGGACTCTTGGAGAATGGCCTGTGCAAATTTATAGAATGTTTGGTTCATTGAGGCCTAAGGAGAAAACGTTCATTGATGAAAATCTTTCCAAATTGTCAGAACCAACCTTCTTGCCTCACAAAGTATAGTCAAGTGTATTTGAGGACTAGCTAGGCCTCCAAGTTATTTTCCAGTAGATCATTTTCCATTGTCTGAGATGGGGGTAGAAGAGGTGTAGGAGATAGAATAAAAAACTAGGAATTTCAGCATACTCCTGGGAGGCTGATTTATCCCCCCCCAGGTTATATTACTGATTTCTTCTCAGATCATTTTCATATCACATATAATTCCTCCTAAAAGAGAAATGCCACAAACATCCCAGATAGCAAAAATTCTCATCTATCAAGATTTTACTGAGTTATGGCAGTAGGATATTAATAATCTTATGGGCACACTTAATTTAATAGAAAGCATTTCACTCTACAGTTTTCTTCTCTAAGGTGGCTGAAATAGGATTTCAACAAAAGCACTCCTGGACAGTTGCAGTTGACTCCTGTAGTTTGGTTTGCATGCACACACTCCTAGTCCCAAAGAACATGACAATTTGGATTGTCAGAATGCAGGAAGGAATAATGAATGAGCCACTGACTAAGGAAGAAACTAGGTGAAATCAATCAATTGAATGTATTAAACGCACATTAATTTGAGGCTGGAATGTTTGTTTTATACAGCTCACATACTCCTCTAAATCTTGTATCAATAGATGTGGTAATACCAGTAGGTACTCTAAATATGTCTACTTCTATTAGTTTTGCTTATCTTGGGGGAACTGTGCAGGATGTAAGAGGGGTAAGAGGTGGGTAGATACCAGGATCATGGGTGCTAGTGGAGAGGGATGGGAGTGGCTGGGGAGAGGAATGTTAGGTTTAAGTGAAACCACTAGTGTGGTAAAACATTTCATTTCCTTTATCTAGGCAAATCCTAACCTCTTAATTCTACTGATTAAAAAAAAAAGGACAAAGGAAAATAGTACCTCAGAGAAAAAGCAAACTCTGACCAAGTTTTGTATAAACTCTTCTCTAGATCTGCCAGGAAAGCTTTCCAAAAGTTGGAAGTCTTAAGAAGGCTCTACTTCTTTGAGAGCACAGTTACAAAGAACCCCCAGTGTTAGTTTTGCTGATTGCCCAAATCACTCGAGTTTCACAAGGAAAAAGAAAAAGAAAGGGTGCCCCTAAATGGGGGGGGGAATACTTCCTGAAGAGAGCTGTCTGCAAAGTTCTGTTCTGACAGCCTGTTGTTTGAACTGGATGAAGAAGAGTGTCTACGCAATCCACAAGAGTCTGTGTTAGTGCTCTGTGCTTTAGGAACTGTACAAAGTACTAGGTAGAGTGGCCTTTCTCAAAGAGAAGTGCAGGATGTCCCTGGAGGTTGAAAAGAGAGAGTGAAAGAGAGAGATTCAGTAGCAGAAGGCTCTTTTTGCTAGCTTGCCCAAGGTCCACCACAAACAATATAGCATTCAGAGTCTCTTTTTGTCCTCCTCATTCTTTTCCTCTCTTTCCTGTAACTTTGTTCAGGTCTAAGTTCTATATGTACCCTGAATTTCTTTTTTTAGTTCTCCCTTGTTACTGGTTCTGCCAACTCCATCCTGTGCACAGACCCTGGCCCCTTGCTTGCCCCCATTCTCTTTTTCACACTTTCACCAACCTAATTATTTGGCAGTCAGTACATTTGACCTCTCTTCCAACTCTAAGCTCTTTAAAAACCATTTTTATTATTTTTATTTATTTTGAGACAGGGTATTGCTCTGTCACCCAGACTAGAGTGCAGTGGCATCATCATAGCTCACTGTAACCCCAAGTTCTTGGGCTCAAAGGATCCTCCTACCTCAGCTTCCTGAGTAGCTAGGACTACAGGCTCATGCCACTATGCCTGGCTAATTCTTCTATTATTTGTAGAGATGGGGTTTCACTCTTGCTTATGCTCGTCTTCTGCCTCAGCCTTCTAAGGTTCTGGGATTATAGGTGTGAATCACCACACCTGGCCAACTCTAAGCTCTGATGAAAATAATTAACCAGGGCCAAAACTCCTTTGGTATAATAACATACACCTTCACAAAAACCTATAAAATTAAGTTAAATGACCAACCCTTTATAGAAACTTAGGTATCTTCAGTGTTATAGGTCCAGCAAGGAAGCCATTATAAGGTAAGAAGAGGGAATAGTGGGGCATTTCTTCAATAGGTGGTATAGAAAGTATACTAGCCAAGGAGATAGGAGACCTGATCTCAGTTCTATCATTAACATTCTCTGTTCACAAATAAGTCCTTTCTTTTCTCTGAATCTCAGTTTTCTTATTAGAAGAAGAAAAGTCATGAGTGAAATCATTGCTTTTCCAAAAAAGGCATACACTAACCCTGGTGGTTTGAGGCTGTTTGAAGTAGTACATGGATAAATCTTATTTATTCTATTTTTTTTGTATTTATTCTATTTTACATTAGCAAAACACTGGTTTTTCTTTTCCAGTTTTATTTTAAAGTAAATCTTTCAGATAAAACTGAGAACAAAACTACAGAAAAGTACTTAGTAACGTAATAAGTACTACATATAGCAAGAGTGAAGATGTAATTTCTACTTGGATTTGGTGAATGATTCTTATCGGTTCTAGCATTCTTGGTCAATGAAATAGTAAATAATGCTTGGCAATATTTATTTTGTGTCAGGCACGTGCCAGTGTTCTAAGAGTCTCTACACACACACACACACACACATACACACACACAATCAGACAATTTTCATAACAACTTCATGAATTAGGAACCATTCATATCTCTATTTTATAGATGAGGAACCTGAGATACAGAGGAGACAGGAACTAGACTAAGGTTACACACCTTAAAAGTCAGAGCCAGGATTTGGACCTGGGAAGACTGGATTCAGAAGCCACACTCTGGACTGGGAGCATGAGCATCACTTGGGAGCTTGTTAGAAATGCACATTCTCAAGCACCTGACTCAAACACATTCAATCAGAAACTCTAAAGGTAAAGGCCAATATTCTATGTTTTAACAAGCCCAGTAGGAAATATGATTTGAGTTTCTGATTAAAATTTGAGTGTATACTAGGCTATACTGTACTGTACTATACTATATGGAATCAATGGCAGCAAGTCTGAAATGAGAGGAAAGTGATTTGGATGTAGGCTGAAGTAGAGTGAAGATTGGAGAAATGTGAACACAAGTAATAGCAGAATAGAAGGAACCAGTTTAAGATTATGCAAGCAGAAAAGAGGAAAAAGCAAAGCACTGGACAAGGCAGAGAAAGACCCAGGGAAGAAATTAATGGTTTGGATTTTTTGCCCCTATGATGAAAAATTAATTAATAGCTTTTAGTGATGGTGGAGGGGGAACTTACTATTTTATTCAAATAAAGTATGCTGTGAGCCACAACCTTGACATGGGCAAAATAATATTTCATTACAGTGCTTAGGTGAGATCTTCTGTTTTGGGGAGCATAATTGATAGACAGTCTTAGTTCTGACCCTTTGAGTCCACCACGGCCAAGGCCACGTTTCCAATGGGCGTTTCCCAGCCAATGACTGAGTGTAGCAAGAACACTTGTCTGTCAGACAAGGAACTTCTCTGATCAGCAACTCTGGCTTGAGAATTCCCTATCAGCCCAGCTGAAACTTACTTAGAACTGTTTTGCAATCTGACATTCTGCTGGTCCACTCCTCCTTCCTTTCCTCTCTCCTTCATAGAGGTTAAGTTTGCACTGTGATCTGATTAAGTCCTACCTCCTCTGGCACCCTTCCTTTTTTCTCTCACAAGCACCTCTCTCAATAAATCTCTTACATCTTGCAATCTGCTTTGTAAAAATACTAAACAAATAAAGGGTTCTTCCGCAACCATAACTTGCCATATGGGTGAAGATGTGCAAGTATCTCAGGGTTGGATGGTTTGAGGTTAAGAGTAACATATGGCAATGAGGTAAAGGCACATAAAAATGTGGGATAGGATCTCTTGAATGATTAAAAGGTGTCTAATTCCATGTGAGAGTAAGGATGGCAGTGACAGCAAGACTGAGAAAGAATACTGGTTTATGAGAAGTTGAGGGGGGCGTTTGATTTTTTTCTTGCCGATTTTCTCGAGTTCTTTGTAGAGTTTGGTTCATCAGCCCTTTATTGGATGCATAGTGTGCAAATAGTTTCTTCCATTCTGTAGTTTGTCTATTTGCTCTCTTGATTATATCCTGGGATGTGCAGAAGCCCATTTATTTATTTTTGTGGTCGCTGTGATTGCTTTTGGGTTCTTCCTCATAAATTCTTTCTCTAGGCCAATACCTACTTAGAATTCTTCTAGAGTTCTTATAGTTTCTTACCTTAGGTCTAAGTCTGTTATCCATTGTGAATTAATCTTTGTGAGTGGTGAGAGGTGCGGATCCTGTTCTAGCCTTCTACATGTGGCTGTCCAATTTTCCCAGCACTATTTATTGAATAGGGATTCCTTACCCCAGTGTATGTTTTTGTATGCTTTGTCAAAGATCAGATAGCAATATGACCTTTCAAAGGGTGTCAACTTATAACACAGTATTCTCTGGGAAAGACCTTTCCATGGTTGAATACTCCTGGGAAAAGTAATATCTTTTTTTTTTTTTTGAGACAGAGCCTTAGCTTTTTCCCCCTGGGTAGAGTGCTGTGGCATCACAGCTAACAGCATTCTCCAACTCCTGGGCTCAAGTGAGTCTTCTGCCTCTGCCTCCCAAGTAGCTGGGACCACAGGCACCCGCCACAACACCCGGGTATTTTTTTGGTTGCAGTCGTCATTATTGTTTGGTGGGCCCAGGCTGGATTCGAACCCACCACCTTAGGTGTATGTGGCTGGCGCCTTAGCCACTTGAGCCACAGGCGCCGAGCCGAGAAGTAATATCTTAGGAAACAACATCGTAAAGATGATCTGCAAAACGGAAGAGAGCCCATTAGAAATGAGCAATGGGTCTGATTGAAAGAGGAGCTGAGATGGCATGAAAAAAACTCAAATTTTTACAACTTTACCTTTTCCACTTTGGCTCTGGTTGAGAGGACACTCATGCCCTCTTTTCTATCAAGAAACCCTTGTGTCTTGCCCACTTCTTCTAAGACCCAGGGTGTGGCAGAAGCAGCCAGTTTTGTAATAAAAATTAGAAGTATAAGTCACCAGCTGAAACTGAGTCCTCCAATGGCAACTGGGGGATCA
This sequence comes from Galagoides demidoff, assembly GCA_963574575.1. Lineage (NCBI taxonomy): Eukaryota > Metazoa > Chordata > Mammalia > Primates > Galagidae > Galagoides > Galagoides demidoff. Next base: position 7,405 of record CAUYQV010126001.1, read on the forward strand.
GGTACTCCTTACTACAGAAGAGCTGACCTGTTTCAAGCACACTGCAATTTAGTTTCCGTAAAGGTTTATAAAGAACCAATTACAAGAACAAGATCGGTATCTTTAAGACACAACAAAGAGTTAAAAGGAAAAAAAAAAGGTAATTTATCCCGATACAACTTGCTGCTTAGTGGGAATGTTCAACAGCAGGGGAAACTTCAGGATATAAACATGTTTTCTAAATAGTGAATGTTTGTTCAGAAACAGATGCATCTGGCAGTTACATGATATTGCCATTAACCACAATTACACACTTCTCCTGATTGTTCATTTGTAGCAATTATACTATTTAATAAATAATAATGGTATTTCTCACTTTACAAATCATTGAACATCGCAAACCTAAAGAATCACTTGATTCATAATGACAATCTAAAGAACTGGTAACCAAGACTCCCAGGTTCCTGCTGCTGCCTCTGATTAGAATAGCAGGCTTCTCTTATCTCTACTGAAGCTGTGGGGACTAAACTCTTAGATATTGCCTGCCAATGATATCAATGTTATTACACTTAATAAAACGAATTTTGGCATATGAACAACCCCTGTTGAGGGCACAGGCCATAAGTAAGAGGAGCAAATTATTAGGTGGAGAGCAGCACGTTAACAAAGGGAAACATCCAGCAATGTGCTAATGATAACAATAAAGGCTGCATTTGTCAATCCAAACTACACATTCCAGCAGATCCTGCTAAGCTAAGATTGGTTGTTTCCATTAATGGGCTGCTATTACTTCCTTCTAATCAGGTTTCACTGGACACAGACATTTGGAAAACATACACATGTAAGTTTAACCCATGGGAAAATACACAAAATAATCTGTTTGGATGTGACCATCCCACAAATCAATAGTTTGTCCCAGTTCAACAGCCAGGCCTATCTAGCCTCAACTGTTCAGGCAAGTAGACATCATTTCTGGTAGACACAAGAAGGATGATTATTCTGCAACAATTACCACATGGTGGACTAGAGGCATTGGCTTGCTGGATGGACTCCACTTGAGTCAGGAGGTTGGTATCTAGTCCCATGTATACCAACTGATTGTGTAACCATATGGACAATTCCTTTCCTTTAAGTCTCAGTCTTCTTACCTATAAAACAAGGGGATTAGGTTGATTGCCCTCTAAAGTCCCTTTGAGCTCTAGCGTTGCATGTTTCAATTTCTTAGAACTTGATGATGTCCACATGGCAAAGAATAGAGAGGAAATAACTTTCATCTTAAATCCTGTAATTAGTTGCTTGATATGGCTGTCTTGAACACTGTGTTGAGAATTTTGAGGCTTTGTCCAAACTTAGTAGGAAAGAATTCCAAAGACAAAGGAATGGAAAGGAAATAAAAGATTTCATGGGATGGATTTACCATCCCAGACCCGGATACCATCACTTGGGTAACTAGTTAGAAACCTCTATTCTAACCAGTTCATGGAACTAGAATTTAGTATTTTTTAAAACACTCCAAAAGTTATTGTGAGGGTTTACATGCCCTCTAAAAACTATGAGAGATAAGTCTTGACTAAATAAGAAGTACTTATAATTATTCAGTTATACTATACTACTAGTAATAGTAATAACTAATAAAAATTCTTATTGTTTTCAGTATTATTACAAATATCATATATAAATTTGGGAGCAGGGAAGGCAAGTGTAGGAGTAGCATCTATCTGCTGGTCCATAGCTGATTTTCAACTCAGTGAGTTGTATCATGCGGACCTGTCACTGTTTTTAATTCAGAGAGGTTAGTACTCTCTGTAGTCAATGTTATGTATGGGAATCAGATCAAGAAATGATTCAATAGAAAAGACACATTTTATACATTAAGTAAACAAGCTCTTTTTTTGTATGAAAAATGTTTAATTAACGTGGGATGACGAAAGTCGATTCTGTGCAATCTGCTGTGTATGTCTTAGTATACCCTACAGCAGTGATTTTCAACAGGAGTGCTCTGGTACACTGCTGTGCCATGAGAGGATCTTACATGTGCCTCAAAAATTTTTACAGATCATCAATTAAATTACTTTCAAAAGAGGTTCAAAGCATGATAAGTAGATATTTTTGTTACTCTTTTTTATCACCATAATTTAAGTGTGCCACGAAGTTTAACTATAGGTTCAAGTGTGCCCTGAGATGGAAAAGGCTGAAAAACACTGACCTACAGTGAAACTGTTTTCCCAGCTTAATATAATGTGGCTAAAAGGATATTAACATTTTAGACAGGGGGGAAACAAGAAAAATTAGTTCAACAGCTTGGCACCCCCTTCCACTTTTTAATGGAACTAATAAGAACAGAGGAGTTGTGTATTTTGACAAACTGAACACATCTCGATTATTTGATTGTATCCCACCTTCCTCACTGGAGAAAGAACATTCTTACTGAGCAGTGTTTATCAAACCACTTCTTTTGTGGTCCCCAAATTAGAAGCCATCATTAGCACAGATAATGGCCTTCTGCAAGGACCTGGCCAACACCATTGCTAATCATTTAGCATTGTGCTGCTTTATGTGATAGCCACTAGTTCCACACAGCTATTAAATCTGAATTAATAAAAGAAAACAAAAAAAAATCAATTCCTCAGCCAAAGTAGACACATTTCAAGTGTTTAACAGCTACATGTAACTAGAGGCTATTATACTGGACACCACAGATGAAGAACATTTCCTTCATAACAGAAATTTCTACTGGATGCTGCTGTTCTAGAAAGCATAAATATTGGTGTGGGTAGGGATTCTAAGATGGCTTAGAGCAAGCTATCACGAAGATTCATTCATAGCTGGAGGAAATGTTAAAAATTCAAATCCAACTTCTCATCTTATAGATGAGGACACTGAATCCCAAAGAATGTTACTGAGCTAATTTGTAGCAGAGTTGGAACTAGAATCCAGGATTTCTGATTCTGAGACCCCTGTTCATTCCATGATCCTGCTAATGTACCTAGAGCATCTTTGTGGTTACTCTACTAGCCCACGGTCACCTCTCGCCAGTATCAGTAGCTCTAAACTAGTAGTGAGGTATTCTCATCACCTCCCCAACACACTTGTAGTTTAGAGAGAAAACATCAGGAGAACACTGGATGGGAATGGAGGTGAGGGAGGAATACACAATTATGTAAGTAAATACCTAACTTCAAAATTAAGAGTAAACACTCCAACTGAACTATAAATATTTAACCAAAGTCATGCATCTGGGCCCCAAAGAAGTAAGTTTATTCTTGGCATTCACAATTAAAACGGATTAATCCCCCTGACACGATGTTAATACTAACCTTTCTTAACTATAAACATGTCCCAGGATACTCTGCAGTGAATGTAAATGTACACGAACACATTATTCACTGGATAACCAACACTACGCCAAAACACAATGGTCTATTATGAGACCACATGGATGGGGTGACTGCATGGGGTTTGTTGGGTCCTGTTTCTCATGGGGATAAAGGAAATCATTTTGTTTACAAGGCTGATTAAGCTAACCTCCGGAGGTTTGGTTGCTGCGTCTTATTTGGATGCATCCAAGGCTGGATTCAAAACTTCCCATGGCAGTTCCAGGATGATACATTTTCACTGGCTGACATTCCCTCCACCACCCCAAATTAGGCACTAATGTGAGACACGGGGGCTACAGAGATGACTAGGCCCCAGTTCACTGTCCTCATGTTGCTTCTTAGGATTGACTCTCAACTCAACAAGTTACCTCTGCAAAGGAGTTTTGAAATGGGAACCTGGAGAGAAATCGACTTGCATTAACAAGAAGAGTTGGTCTTCTCCACCTTAGGTTATCTTTCTGAGGTTCTCTGATCCCTTTCTTTTTGAGTCATTCCTCCACCAAGATAGTCATGGCTCTTCTTTCCTGAGAGTATTGGTGATATCAGGGACTTAATGTGTTATTTCTGTTATATTTAAACCCAAGAATCTGAAGAGGGAATGTTTAAATCAAATACATTAATCACTAATGGTGGAAATTCAAGCATAAGTGAGGAAATAGATATAATGTAAAAAACTTGTTTTTTTATTCTGCTGGGCTCTGTCAATCTCATCATCTCTGGTGTGACCATGCCTGCCAGGCAGACTGTCTATGGCTATCTGCCTTTCTTCTATGACTAATGTGAGGCAGATAAACATAAAAGCAAAGCTCCTAAAAGAAAGAAATCCTGTATTTTTCATTTGCTTCAGAGGAGACCAGCAGGCCCAATCACAGATTGATAGTTGACATGCCTATTTGTTCTTGCTAATTCACAGTTGAGGGGCCTCACAGGTTCCCAGCTTTCAATACAGCTTTGTCTTAACAAGGCTTCTGTCTCTCAAGAACATCAATTAACCTACATCATTTCCTTTGATTACTTAAAAAGAATTAAATAAACCTTTATGGAAAACCTTCTTTTACACAGGTAAAAGACACTAGAATCTACATTTTGTAAACATTGAGATACATTCAGTAACTATTTTTTTAAAAAAATGCATGAATGATTGCAGCCATTGTTTACTAAGTTCTGGATGACTCATAAGCACCACAATCGTCGGGAATGACAAATTCTGGTGGGCAACAAGGTTCAGGAAACAAGCAGTTCTACCACCTCCAATCAAGCTAATGTGACTAGAATAAGGAATTAAATTTGTAAAAAAACAGATAAAATCCTGCCGCTGAGGTTCTCAGATGAAATTCTTAGTATCCCACTTCTTAGAACAGCGATTTTCAGTTTTGGCTGCACATTAGAATCATTCAGATTTCACCCTTAAGATTCTGATGTAATTATCCCGAAGTTGGACCTAGGCAATGGTGTTTTTAAAAAAGTTTCCCAGGAGATTCCAATGTGCAGTCAGGGTTGAAAATCTTTGTCCTAGAGCACAAGGTTGGCCTCAAAGTTCTCATTCATCTGAGGCATTAAGAATAGCTTATGACAGTGGTTCCCATCAGCATCTTCCTTTGTGGTTTTTAAAAATACAGATTCTTGGACCCTGCCCCATACTTGCAAATTAGAATTTTTAAGAGTTGGTCTCACGAATCCACAATGTTACCAGCTCTTCAGATAATTCTTATGCAGCCAGCTTGGCAGGTCCTGGTTGGAAGAAATGCATTCGGGAACTACTGAATGAAGTCATCCGTATGTCTGTGAGGTGTAGAGCAGGGGCTCTCAACCCTGGTTGCTCCAATGCCTGAAACTTACTGCCAGGGAATCTAACTGAGTTAGCCTGAGGTAGACCTCAAGTATCAGTGTTTTCCACATGGCTCTCAGTAATTCTATGCGCAATCAAGTTTAAGAACTACTGGCTTGGAGCAAGAACGGCAAAACTATAGCCCATTTCCTGACCTTTTGTATTTTCATGTCTATGGTAGACATCACTAATCAATTCTGGTATGCTTTCCTATAGTGCCCAAATGTGGCCTCATAATTCTTCTCGCTATATAGTGTGGCCATAAAGTTTGTGTGCAGTTTAAATAGTTACACACAAACTTTATGGCCACCCTGAATTGTTTTAGGCAGTCACTTCCATGCGTTGCGGGGCGAAATTCTAATGACCTCTGGAGTTCCCTTCCTGGCTTTTGTTTCTAAGGCAGTACTTGAATGTCCAGATTATTTTCTGCCAAGACATTGTTCTGGAGTAGGAGAAGTACAAGGCAGAGGTGACTACAATAGAGAGATCCATCATCTAACTACCTCTACTACCCAGTGAAGTACATTCAACCTCAGCTTTTGCTGTATTCCCATTGGGTAAACAGAAGGCCTCTGCAAGAACCAACACCAAGTGTATGGGAAAGGCCAAACATGAAGTGAGTTCACTCAATGTTTATCCTAAATCCCTGATTGGATTCCTGATGCTCTTGTTTGTATTTCCCAATCTACTTTCCGAAAACATTCCACCTATTGAAGGCTGTCTTATAGGACGCATACCCAGTGCACGGAAACTTTGTTCCAGGCCATGGTATGCAGGAGAGCTCTTGAGCTTCAGAATTAAACTGGTCTCTTGCTGTGCTACTTCCTGCTTTGAAGGAGAAGGGCCAAGTGAGCCAGAAGTTTCAGCAGTTTCTTCTGTAGCTGGTAATTAATGTGGTATGTGAGTAGAGCAGAAAGAGCATACTTTTTTCTTCTAAAAAAGGGCCTCTTTCCCTGGGGCCTGTTGTTTCAACAAGTGCAGAACAAAGAATTGCAGGAAGACAGGGTTTTTTCTCCCTTGGTAATCTGCAGTAAAGCACTTTTAAAGGAAACCGATCATAATTCTGATTAGGACTGGAGAGGTAAGTGCCCATTAAGCATGCCACAGGTCCAGAAACCAGCAAACGAGGAAAGCTCTGTGGGAGATAGGCAGCCTGGAATTAAGGGAAAAAGCATAGACTTTGATGGCAGAATATGTTGAGTGGCTCTACCACTTAATAGCTGTGTGACTCTCGGAAAATTACCTAACCTCTCTTAGCTTCAGTTTTCTTGCCTATAAATAGGGGATTATAATAATACCTTCTTCATAGGTTAGAGGAAAGGATTAAATGAATAATGATAGCTTTCTACAAAGCCTCTTAGAACAGCTGCCTGGCAAATAGTAACAATGAATGAGACTTTTATTACTTTAGAGATCACTGTGCTGCTTTGATATTCCATCAAAATGCATATTAGCTTTCTCAAAAGATGATTTCTGGACAACCAGGATCAGAATGACCTGGGGGAGCTTGTTAAAATGCAGATTCTGGATCTAAAGAATAAAAATTGGGTTTGGGAATCAGTCATTCAAGCAAACATCGTAGGTGATTCTGCTCTACATTTAAGTCTAAGAACCGCTAATCGATATAATGAGGCCAACTGTATCTGGCTTTTTTGTCTCACAAAAATACAAATAATTTATATGGGGGAAATTGTGTACAAGTACTTGAGGCAAATGACATGACAGATTTTCTAAGTGGCATCAAATAACATCATTTAGATGATAGGTAAGGAAATGGAGTGAAACTCCTATTTCAGGCTCAGGGAAAATCCTGAAACACAAGAAACTTTCTCTGCCTCTGTTGCTTCCCTCTTCATCTACAAATAGCATAAAAATTAACAAAGGTATATTCTGACTGGATTCCACAAAGATGCCAACATTGTTTTTAACTAATAATTTGGGGCTATACTATGAGCCAGGTACTGGCGATTTTGCATCAGTAAATAAGACAGACAAAGTTCCTGCCTAAACTGAAGCTTCCACTCTAGTTGAACGAGACAGGCAGTAAACAATTTAAAAAGCTGAGACTAAAAGATCATTCATTCATTCACCTACTCATTTGTTTTCTTTTTTTTAACAAATGTGGAAATTACACGTGGTATCTAGAAGAAGGCAAAAAATCCAAGTAATTACAAGTCATAAGCACTATAAAGAAATGCACGTTGCTACGGGGATTATGTATCTGAGGGAGAATATCATCCAGAGAGGTCTAATTTTGCAGGGGTGACTTTTGAAGAAAGTGATACTTGAGTTGTGCATTGTAAGTTAGGCAGAGATAAGAATGGGTTCAGGAGTGGACAAAGAAACAACTGATGAAGAACATTTTTGGAAAATCAAATAGTATGTTAAAGGCCCAGAGGTGGAAGAGAACATGGTATATTTGAGGATGTCAGAATGGCTGCTGAGGATAGAGAGGGAGAGAACAGCACTAGATGAAGGTGGAGAGAAAGACAAGTCCAGCAGATCCCAGAGTACTATGAGGAAGAGTTTGGCTTTTATCCTGAGGGCAGTGGGTAGACATTGAAGGGGATTCTGGTCAGGAAAGAGTCAAAATGCAGATCCCACACATAATAACCAGGGAACAAGATGATATACAGTACAACTTTGGTTAGTTGACCACCCAATGGACTGTAACAAACTGGTCAACATAGGGAGGTAGTCAATGTAAGGACCTATGGCTACTGTATTGATATGGACATGTGGGTCATGTCCAGTCTATAAAGAGGTAGTCAATGTAGGGAGGTGGTCAACTGTGGAGGTTCCACTGTAGTAAATAATAAGGGACAGGAATGCATGACTCATAACAATATACATTACAGAGGCAAAGGGTGAGCAGCTAGGGGCAGGGAAGGTATCACTGAAGGCAGACACAAGCTGGACCTGATAAATAGGAGAGACTGGGTTAGACAGGGTGGTTCATTTTGGATGGAGGAAAACATATAAGTGGAGTGGAAAGCAAAAAATAAACATGGTGGCTGACATGACCATCTGAGGAACGGAGTTAAAGGAAGAATAGTGTTAGGAATACCTACATACATACAGCATTTTATTTCAACCTAAAACATACAAATACATATTCATTCACCAACCTGATAATATGTTATGAGGTCAAGGCCTTTTCTTTGAGTGTGGGTCCTCTGATGAGGATTTCACACTCTTTCTTGCTTAGGATATATCTGCACTGCAGCCTATTTGATTTCCAGTTTCAGTTTTGTTTATTTTTAACAATACAGCAGTTTTAAAAAGCATCCCTTCTTTATCAAGTCTTTCCAATGCATTAAACTTAGTTTTCATGGGAACAGCTGCTTCCTTTTTATACTTATATTTCACAAATTTACGTTAAGTCACCTAATTATATAATAGCAAGTACAAGGGGTATAAATGGGTTTGGCAACCACATAATCAATTCTTGGTTAAGTGTTAAATTTTGTTGTGCAAAAACAGAAGTATGATGGTCTACCAGATGTAATACAATAACTGCCTATCAACTTCCAGTGTGCCGTGAGCACGGTCCGTATATATTTCAGTAGAAAGGAAAAGCATCAACTTAATCCATCACATCAGTTAAGTGGCGGTCAGCAAGGGGAGCCTTTACTATATTTACCAGAATTTCTTGAAAAAAAAAATCAATCAATCGATACCATAGTCTAAATTTACTCTTGTAATCAATTCCTTCTTGAAAGTCTCCCCCAAATGTACATCAACAGATATTAACAATGACTAATATTATTTCGTGTTATGTGCCCAGATTTGTGCCAAGCACTTTATAAACATTATTTTTTTAAATTCTCATAACAACTATATGGGGTACAATGTATTTCTGCCCATTTTATAGATGAGATAGCTAGGACACAGAGTTAAGAAACTTGCCAAATGGCACACATCAAAAGAGATTCAGGCCCAGGCAGTCTAGCGCCCACACTTATGTCAACACTGTGTTGCCAAGCATAAGTCAAGCAAGTCAGAAGTCACAGCATGTGGTGCTAAACTGCCAGCTGCCTTCTTGTTTCTTCTCCACAGCCCAGGGGTGGATCATTCCAAAGCAAGAGATGCACTATCCATGGCAATGCCCCTCGCCAGACTTCTTTGCTTCCTTATCCATTCACTTTGACATAGCAGCTGTACAGCTTGCTCTCTCTAATGATGAGCCAGCAAGCCAATCAAGGGCCTACGGCAGGCAATGTTTATGGAGATTTTTTATCAGCAGCAGCTTTTCTTTCCAGCAGCAACTTTTTTATAACCTTGTCCCTATATATTTTCCCTCTGGATTTAGCTGTCATCTCTGAAGGCTCAAGGACAACCATCGTTCTCTTTTGGTTCTATAAGAGGCCACTCACTTACCCTCTGCCTCTAGAAATCACTTAAAGTAACCTGCCTTCCAGTCTCCCATGCAAGTATGGGGAAAGAGAACATCAGAACTCAGCCTCCTTGCTATGGCTGAGCCACATTAGCCCTTAGAATCAAAGAGATTAGGCTGAGCCTCACTGATGGTAGAACCAGCCAGCCATACCAATCAGCTGCTGCAAGATGTGCTGCAGGAAAAAAAAATAGATCAGGAAAGAAAACTGTGTCAATGGAAAGGGAAGGGGCTTTCAGCACCTTGAGAATATGAGTCATGAGGATGTCTGCCCAGATGGTTCATGAGAGCCAAGCACACTGTCAGTGCAGGTCAGCTGGAAACCCAGAAGAGGCAAATTTAAGATCAGATGATATCTTCTACCTGCAGAATGCCAGAGGCCAGATTTAGGAGTGCAAGGATATTGAAAGCCAGAGGCACAGAGTTGCCATGGAGACTCACACCTGAGAAAATATCACAGGCTGTATCAGAGATACCAGCTTGAATCTCTTCAGGCTAGATTTGAGCAGCTTGGTTTAAAATTTTACCCAGACTAGACTGGGCAAGACAGGGCAGATGCACAGCTTGAAGGCCACTGAGGGAACTCTACAAAGTAGTCAGGGAGGGGCTAACAGAAAACTAACTTGGACCTATTAATATCTAAGTGAAGCTGAGTGTCAGCAATAAGCATGTTGCCACATGATTATAGTACTCTCATTCTACAAAGAATGATAGAGTGTCATGGTTTGAGGTCATCATTCTGGTTCAATTATCAGGGAATGTTTGGATTTTCTTTATAAAAACCCATTTTTATTAAAAATGGAGAGACTGGCATCTCTGTTTCAGGGATAGGAGAATTTGTGTCTGTGTGTTTTGGTAGGGGAAACTTAATTCATTCGCCACCCTCAAGTAGGTCTAAGTGGAAGAACAGGTGGTGATGACTGTTAAAGAGGCAAATGGGCCAAACCCCAGGGACATAAGAGAGAAAGAAAATAAATTGGAACAGGCCATAAAGAGTCATCTCTTAAGAGAAAAGAGCGATGGACCTTTAACTAGCTGATAAAACACATATTATAGAATCTTGGAATTCCGTGTGGCAAAAAGCAGGAAGGAATAGAAGTCATGGGAGTTGGGTTTGCATTCTAGCCTTGCCCAAATGACCCGTGTGACCTTGGAGAAATCATTTCAGCTGAGTCTCACTTGTAAAATGGAAACAGTTGTATCTGCTCTACCCACCTGTGGCATATGGCATTACTGACCCTAATTCTTTGCCCCCACCTCTAATCCATGCTATTTGGCTCATTTTTCCATAAAGGAGGAGTGGCCCATGGTTTATACCCATAATCCTAGCACTTTGGAAGGCTGAGGTGGGAGGATCACTTCAGTCTAGGAATGTGAGAACAACCTGGGCAACTCAGTGAGACCCAGGTTGTACAGAAAATTAGAAAAAAAAAAAAAAGCTAGGTTTGATGGCAGACACTTGTAGTCCCAGCTAAGGGAGGGTGAGGTGAGGCAATTGCTTGAGCTAATGTGCTTTTTTTTTTTTTTTTTTGAGATAGGGTCTCACTTTGTCGTCCAGGCTAGAGTGTAGTACCTCACTGAAACCTCAGACTCCTGGGCTGAAGATATACTCCTGCCTCAGCCTCCCGAGTAGCTGAGACTACTGATGCATGATACCATGCCTGTCTAATTTTTCTATTTTTTATAGGGACAGGGTCTTGCTCTTGCTCCTGCTCAGACTGATCTTGAACTCTTGGCCTCAAGCAATCCTCCCACCTGGACCTCCCAAAGTACTAGGATTACAGGCGTGAGCTACCACGTTGGCCAAACCCATGTGTTTGAGGCTGCAGTGAGCTATGAGGACACCACTACACTCTGTACTATGGTCCAGGCAGCAAAGGGAGACCTTACCTAAAAACAAATGAACAAACGAAAAAACCCATCAAACAAACAAAACACTCAGACACACAAAAAGAAACCGGTAAAAGTATATTTTTTATTCACTGTCTCTGGGCTCAATACTGTGTCACTTGCTTTGGCAAATAGGATGACATGGAAGAAACAGTGAACCAGTTCCAAGCTGTTTGCTCTTGCATCTCAGCCTTACCCATGAAAATAACATGCCCGGTCTAGCCTATTGGTCCTAGGAAGAGGAAGAACTTTTGAAGCACAGTCACTCCTAGCCTGGGTCAGGTAACCCCTAGCCTGCCATAGACTCATCACTGAGCCCAGTTTAGACTGGCCAATGCACAGCAAGCCTGTAAGCCCTACAGACTCATAAGAAATAAGGAGTGTTTTAAGCCACTAATTTAAGGTTTGGGATAGTTGGTTACATAAGGACAGCTAATTGATACACAAACTCATAGAGGTGGTAGAAGCCTCAAATGTGATATTACAGAGTACTTTATCAAATTTTTCAAGGTCTGTACAAAAAAATTATAAAATGACTGTTCTAAGAGTGGCTAAGTAGCTTGAAAGCCTGGAATGCTAAGGTAAGGTGGAATTTGGTCATGTTCTCTTCTGGTAGGGTTTCAGAGTCTCCTTTGCCACAAGACAACTAGGAGAAGTAAGTCCCAGAATTCCACCCCAGTGAGTGACCTCATCCTGAAGGTCTGGTTGCCCAAGAGTTCCTGTTCAGGCACTCGAGGAAAGATAACAAAGCCTAGAGCAAATGGAGATAGAAAAAGGATGGCTTCACGAGAAGACATTCAGATGGCAGAACAAGATGCCAACAGCCTTTCACTCTGCTTCTTCAAATACTTGCTCTGTTCATTAAATCAGCCATAAAATTTGTCAGTGCTGGTGGAGTCTTGTGGGCTGTGGCCGGCAAGTTTGCTGGGCAATAATTCTGTCAGCTCTCTATGCCAAGCAACTGTCTCTGAGAGCTCCAAAAGCTAAACACAGGAAAACCACACTAGCCACAGGCCTCATTAACCAATAAACCCTTGATGGAAAGCAGGATCTCACACTGTTGTTTGTGGTACAAAACTCTTCTAAGAAACAGGGACAGTTGTACTTAAAAATCCCATTGGGCTGGCTAAAGATGCTCCTAGCCTTCACAATTTACTTCAGACGTTGGGTTAGGCCAGGATTCTTCACCAATAAATTTCAGAAGGGATATTTACAAGGTCTTGGCAAGAAAGTATAAGTAAATGTAGGAGTACAAGCAGGGATATTTTGAGAAATAGTATTAACTGCACTCAGTTGGATAGAGAGTAAATTATTTACACTCCTAAGGATTCAGGGCAGACTCAGCCATTTAAGGGAGGGAGGAACAACCATCTGCTGCTCCAGCTTTGCAGTGACCAGCTCACGTGTCACACGCCAAGACCTGAATCACTGCCAAAAATATGAATCACAACCAGATACAGCCCCAGGAAGTTCCACCTTGGGGGTCTGCAACATGTGCTCCTTTTACTGGCAGTTGAAATCGCTAGTTCTCACTTCACGCAATTGTCCAAAGGGAGTTCTCTCCTTTACAGGAGTTTGCAAACAACTCTTTAAGTTACTTTATTTCCACCATATTTCCCTTGTGAAATCCACTCCTCCTCCACCAGGCCCGTGCAAGGGAGAGTCTCCAGTGGATGTGTGCCCTGTATTATTCACCTGCCTTCAAGTATATCCAAGACTACAATGATAAAATAGATCCTTATATTCAAATTCCTTATTACCCTCCCACCAAGTCCAAAGCTCACAACCCTGCCCATCCTTCATGCCCACATCCAGTATGTGGCCTTCAAATTTGCCTTTTTCTCAGGTGCATCTCTTGATTTGTCTTGCTCCTCTCCCCTTCCATTGACCTTCCAAGGCTCTGATCCCTCATGCTTTGCTTCCTACACCAATCTGTAAACCTCCTGGTCTCTAGATTTTTGCTTTTCTTTATGTTGCATTCAGGTCATCTTCTTAGAAACAGTTTTAAAAAATCAGTTCACTCCCCTTTTTTTTCCTTTTTCTTTTTTTTTGCAGTTTTTGGACGGGATTGGGTTTGAACCCACCACCTCTGGCATATAGGGCCAGCGCCCTACTCCTTTGAGCCATAGGCACCGCCCCTACTCCCCCTTTCTTTCTTTTTTTTTTTTAAATATGAGAATGAATCTTGGCTTCCTATGGCATCAAAGCCTCTGTGTGGCAGCCCTATTACTCTGCCTTCACTCACTGTGTCAACTCACTTCAGGCTGGTGGAATACTGAGCTTCAGACTTTATCCAAGCTGCTCCTTTGCCTGGAATGCTCCTGGAGATCTCAACTCTACCACTGCACATATGCACAGCCAGCCGCAAGTTTCTAATTCCCTGTGAAAATTTTCCGAATAAGACTAATGATATGGGTGGAAATGTAATTAAAAATCAACCAACCAACAAGCAAACTAAACAACAACAAAAGGGAGATAAGCAAGGTTCCCAGTCAGCTTACTGTTGAGTTATTGGTGGCTTTTCCAGCAATGCCTTTTTTTATCCATGGCTCCTTTTTAATTTCAGTAGAACCACTTTAATTCAAGATGGCATTCTCTACCTGTATCTACCTATGGTTTCCAACCTTGCCTGTGCATGGGACTCACCTGAGGACATTGCAAATAGCAGATACCAGCTCGGCGCCTGTGGCTGAAGCGGCTAAGGCGCCAGCCACATATACCTAAGGTGGCGGGTTCAAATCCAGCCTGGGGCCGCCAAACAACAATGATGGCTGCAACCAAAAAGTAGCCAGGCATTGTGGTGGGCACCTGTGGTCCCAGCTACTTGGGAGGCTTAGGCAGGAGACTCGCTTGAGCCCAGGAGTTGGAGGTTGCTGTGAGCTGTGACACCATAGCACTCTATCCAGGGGGATAGCTTGAGGCTCTGTCTCAAAAAAAAAAGAAAGAAAGAAAGAAAGAAAACAGCAGATACCCAGGTTGTACCTCACACTCATGAAATTCAAATCTAGATCTAGGAGTGGGGAGTCCTGGGTATCTGTATTTTGAAAGTTGTTCTAGGTGATTCCAAGGTTAAGAACCACTGATCCACATGGTCAGTATAATCTCCTTCCATGTTTTTTCCACCTCTTGCTTCTCTCATGTGTGCCACATTTTACTGCTGTTTCTTTCAAAGCCCAGCTCCAACGGCATGCAGATATATATGCTATGTTAAATGGGAAAAAATGGGTTGGAGAAAGGGATAGTATGTTTAAATATCATTTTTACATATGGACTAGTTCTTTATGACTGCATAAGAAATTTCCACAAACTCACCACTTCAAAGAACACAAATCATTAAGTTACAGTTTCCACGAGCCAGGAGTCTGCTCCCTCTGCTCAGGAACTCTGTTTTAAAATGTAGCTTTTAGTTTTAATCAGGTAAGGTGAGGCCTACAGATCAAGACTTGAATGCCACTGAAAAGACAGTTTGTCACTCATAGTTCCCAAGACAAGGGGGCTTGCCATGCTGTACAAGGCCACGTGGCTTAAAAAGCACTGGGGTTAGTCAGGGGGAAGAAGGAGTATGGGGAAAGCCTGGGCAGAGCTTGGGGAAAGCACAGGTCCTACCCATAGCCTTTATCTGGCTTCCATGGAAAAGGCAAGGCAAGGCGGGATAAGCAGGTTTAGGATTGGTTAGTTTGAATCATTTCAGTGGGCACTGGGACCTAAGGACTATCTCTAGTTTTCTAATGCCTGGCCCCGGGATGACCGAGGAAGAGGAACATTGCCTCCTGGTGTATAAGATAAGATGGAGGAGGTTCGCAGCATGAGCTCTGGATTAGTTGGTTTACATATGAAAAATATGGTCCCGGGCAAATGATTTTCTATCTCTAAGATTTGGCTATCCCAGGGGACTCTCTTCCCAGTCAGTGATTCTCCAGATATAGAGAACAAAGAATACAGAAAATCAGAAAACTTGGTTAATATGCTCACCCTGGCTAAAATCTCAGTAAAAGCCAGGGCTGCGATCCAAGTGCATTGATTGTTGGCAGAATTCCGTTTCTTGTGGTTTAGGACTATGGTCCCTGTTTTCTTGCTGGTTCCCTGTTGGGGATCATTCTCAACTCCCAGAGGCTGCACTCAGATCCTAGTCAGCTGGGCCCTTCACAGCATGAAGACTTTTCTTCACTGACAGCTGGAAGTCCCTATATAACACGATGTTATCACGGGAGTAACTATCTCAGCACCTTTGCCACATAACTTAATCAAGGGAGCAACATCCCATCATATTCACTGGTTCTACCCACACTCCAGGGGAGAAATTTCACACAGGAATCTTACAAACCTGCCTCTACGAAGAGAGTTATTTATATGAATATATTTTCATGGAGAAAAATCTGGGAGTGTAATATATAGTTGTACTATAGTAAGATGTTAACACTAATCATCTCTGTTGAGGGGCTTTCGGGTGATATCATTTTTAATAAAAGACGAAAGATTTATTTGTTCTGAAGAGAAACCAGAGCAGCATCTTTTGTTAGGATGTTATTAATTTTCATTCTGTAAAGCACATATATTACTTGAGAAGAAAAGAAGGAAGAAGGGAATAAAGCAAAGGAAGGAGGGAAAGAAAAGGCAAAGTTGTTTACTTAACTAAGCATAAGTTCATTCTGTCAAGATAATTTATCCAGGGTAGCACCCGTGGCTCAGTGGGTAGGACACTAGCTACATACACCAAGGCTGACAGATTCAAATCCGGCCCGGGTCAGCTAAAACAACAATGACAACTGCAACCAAAAAATAGCCAGGCGTTGTGGCGGACGCCTGTAGTCCCAGCTACTTGGGAGGCTGAGGCAAGAGAATGGCCTAAGCCCAAGAGTTTGAGGTTGCTGTGACTGTGAAAGCTTGAGACTCTGTCTCAAAAAAAAAAAAGTTAGTTTCTCCATAACATAACATCAACTATGTTCAAGGAGTCATCTTCCAATACTTCTTTCAAGATGAGCCAAGTTCCCTGGTTAGTTTCATTTATCCAGTGCTTTTCTACCTACATAGCACACTCGTATTACTCCACTGCTTCCTTCTGTCAAAATCCTATTCATCCTTCAAGGCCCATTGCTGTCTCCACTCTAAAGCCATTCCCGATTCCACCAACCATGAGACATTTCCTCTTGCTTTTGAAATCCCTGAGCAATAGAGCATAGGAGGTAACTGCCCAAACTCTAAGATCATATTGCTTGGTTTCTAATCTTGGCTCTCTCACCACGTTCTAGCTGGGCAATCTGGGGTAAATTGCTTAACTTTTAATAAATCAGGACCACTGCTCAAAGAAGATAGCACAATTGGGAGAAAGGAGGATGCCATTTGTAATCCAAGGAGGAACTTGCAGCGTGGGAACAGTGAAATTGAAATCTCTAAGACAGAAACCCCCAAGGAAGCCATGTATGCCTTTGGGAGGAAATCAGTTGTGGAATCAAGATTGGGATGGGGATGCAAAATGAGTGGAGCTTTAAGTTCAAGCCCAAAACTCACCGGCCAAAGTCATAGACACTAAACAAGGAAATACTCCATGAAGCCAGGCAATGGCATCAATTCTGCCTTCCAGGCAATTTCTCCAAAAGAGAGGGTTTTTTCCTATTTAGATCTCTTTGTAAAAGTTATTTATAAATGCCTTAATTCCAAGTAAGACAATTTCATTAATATTTCTTGAGAATTGAATTTACCTGAGAAAAATAACAATTCCTCATGACAGTTTCCACCTCCATTTGTGCCAGTCAGATTATGAGAGGCCAAGCATAGTATTTTCCAGCCCCGTGTTTAAAAAATACCTAATGCCACATCTTCTGTTTAGTACTCTGTTCTGGCACAGCAGGGCATAATAGGATTGCTGAACCCCGCCAGGCTCCCTGGGAAGTTAAGCCTGTGCCTTGACCTTACCAACTGACATATGAAATTGACATTCAGCTGGTAAACCAGGTTAACTCACCTTGGATCTGGATTCTGATTCACAAATCCTCATTTTCTTTGCTTATAGAATAGTCAAGAGGCACACTGCTGGAAGATACTGGATAAATATTACATTCTAGCATTTACTCAGCACCTACTATGTGCCAGATAGTTTGCATGTCTGATCACAATTAATCCTCACAATTAACTCCACCAGCTGGGTCCTCTGTCCCCTGTGAAAGATGAAGACATTTGAGGGTAGCAAGATGGGAAGCTGAATTTACATCCCTTACTGATCTCTCCTTTCTTGGAACTCCTGGATTAGCTTGGGACCTGAGCACCTGGCTGAGGACACCCAAAAGAAACTTTCTCCTGCTCCTAATACCGGTGCCTCTTGGGAATACAGCAGGCCATTCTGACCTTTTAGAAGTGTTTGCTGCTAGACTATGAGGTGGCATGGGGGAAGTGGATCATTGGAATCCAACAACTGAGCATTCCAGCCTCTAATTGGCTATGCACCCTCAAACCCATTCCCTTTCCTTTCTGCGGCTCTGTTTCTTCATCTGTATCATGAGAGGGTTGCACTAGATTAATGACTGCAATTTTTTTTTTTTTTACAGTTTTTGGCCAGGGCTGGGTTTGAACCTGCCACCTCCAGTATATGGGGCCAGCGCCCTACTCCTTTGAGCCACAGGCGCGGCCCAGACTACAAAATTTTTGAAAGCAATGGAGCTTTTGTTCGAATAAAATCTTACGGAAGTTCAGAGATGTGTCATTGCTTTAAAGAAGTTGAGACAAGAGAAGCAGATAGCCTTGGAGGCACTCTGCTGAATCCTAGAGCTTAGGAGGAGGTACATGGCTAGAAAATGTAGTAGGACTAGGTGATAACTAAAGATCCTTCCCAAATCTGATAGTTGAGGGTTTTATAAGCTAGACAGCATATTATATTTTTGAAGGTTTTTTTTCCCTTCTATAAATTGAAAATAGAACATCTTCCAAGGTGGGGACCATGCCATGCCGGTCTTGTATTTCTTCTGCTCCTGTAGCTCAGTTCTGTACTTAACCAGTGCTCACTGTACTTAACCAGTGTTCAGTAAATACTTCTGTCCCTCTTAGTTCAAAGGGAATCTTTGCCCTGGGGCATCTGATGAACATCTCTCCCTTTGGCCAGAGGGTGATCGCCTAATGTTTTGGGAGGGGAATGAGTCTCAAAGACTATCATTCTATTATCCTCAGTATCTAAAGCTAGACGTGTGAGATCTACCATCCTTGATTATATGGAACAATAGCAGGACATAGTGCTTTATAGCTGGAGCACTTAAGAAAGCCTTTAGAATCTACCATGACAATGGCATGCAAAGTGACAAGAATATATTAGACATGGGCTTCCAAGAAAAAAGAGAGCTTGAGAGGAAGGTAGAACCTCTTTCATAGAGGGTATCGGTGGGGGAAGATTGTTGGATATTAATTTGCTGTTGGAAAAGATACTCCAGGCATAGAAAACACCACCTGAAGAAGGAAGAGCCACGCTTGAGAAATGTGGGCAAGATAAAGAAGCCCCAAATACAGGGGCAGACATAACTTGAACGTGTTCAGTAGCTTTAGTGTTATATTTATTGCTTTGCTAATACTACCCTATTGCCTTGCCTGACTGCCAGAGGACAGACAGCTCTTTTGCTTTAGGTTTAATCCACCGAAAAGAAAGTTACAAAGACAAAGTTGAATTGTCCTTTAGTATATCGCTGGGTGAAACTCTCAAGGAGGCTGGCATTCTTCCTTTCTTTCTTTGGGGTGCCATTTTCTCCCCCACATCTTCCCCTCTCTATTCCCTGTTCTCTGCTCTCTTTTCCCTTTCTCATCTCTTCCACTCTCTTCCCTTTCTCTAATATCAAATAAACTTATACTTTTATATTCTTAAAAGAAAGAAACTGTCAATGAGATTTTTTTTCTTCAACACCACAAAAAAAATTTTTGATTTGCCTCAACTGGAGAAAAATCACTGTTTGGATCCAGACAGGTCACAGCTGAGGAGCAAACTAGTTCAAAGACTGTTGTTTTCCAAATCAATGAAAAAGAGGGGTCAGAAAGTCAGGCCCTCAGCTAGGAAATGTTGGCAATTTACATTGTTAATAGTGATTGACAGTCCAAGCTTTCATCCCAATCTTTTGATAGTCATGGTCAAAGAAGGATTACTTGAATTAAATGGAACCAAGGTCTAGTTTTCCAAGTTCGTAAAGCATCAAGCTTCAAACATGCCTCTGTGTCTAACAAAAATTGACTTCTTACTTCTTTCTTTACTTTGGAAAACAACTTAAACTCTTAATAGTCATTTCTTCATTGTGGAAACACCCACCCAGTCACACAATTTTTCTTTCCTTTCCATCAATTCTTTACCCTACCCTTCATTTTATCCCAATACCGTAGCAGGGTCTTACTGAAAAACAAAATTGTACCTGGCAAATAGCATTTTTTAAAGTCGAAAACCACCTGCTGTTTCCCAGGTGTCTCAGACTGTATACTCTGGGTTCACTGGGTGCCCAATGGGAAATCAAATCAGGGCACAACAGGTCAGTCAATGAGTGTGTTTACTGGGTCTATTCCATCATGATCTCTGTGGGTAGGTTCACAGCAGGAGAACCACAGGGAGGAAAAAAATCTTCCCTTGAGGTCACAATCTGGAGTCTAAATCAGCCCTGGAAGTTCTGTCCCAATCTTTCCCACCACAGCATTTCTGTAGGTTGTTAGTTTGCTCTGCTTAACCCTTATGAATGTTATACCTCAAAAATTCACTGTTACTTAGTGTACGGAATAATGATGGTGGCAATGCTAATCACAGAGAAGCAGTCTGATGACAGGGGGAGAGTGTTTTTATGGGGGGAAAGTGTAAATGTTACAATGAAAAGTCAGAGCAGAAAGTTGTTAAAGCAATCAAAGCCATTAGCAACTGGAAAGCTCCCAGGCCTGAATTTCTGCAAAATTTTTATGTTTTAGTCTGAGTTGCCCAGGACAACACACTGAGCTAGTGCAAAATGCTCTGCAGGAACACTCCGTGAGCCAGCCATAACACTTGGCTTGTGTGACATCTTGAAAGAACTGTCATTTTTCAGCAGTACTTTCTTGCATGCCCAGCCACCATCCCTTGACAAGAATGGTATCCACTTTGACACTAGAAGAGTCATAATACCCCCAGAAATACTGAAAGGCTGTTCAAAAGGACTGATGAGTTGCACCAACCTAGTGATTCAAGATTTAGGAAGTTATATGGCCAACCGAAAGAATGTCTGGGTAGGAATTTCATGCTCCGTAAAAAGGGTTGCATCTATTATGGGCCAAATTTTTCTCTATCAGGAGGAAGGCACTGAGGTTTCAAGGCATCCAATGTGGAGCCTCCTGTGAAAGTTGGTTTCAGCGGCAGGTTCGTAGTGACTTTGTTAGGAAAGAAAGAAAGTGAGCTGTTTTATGAGGAGGGCATCAATATGCTGAGTGGCCATGGTTTCTTGGCCACAGTAAACATAAACATAAGTCAAACAAAATGTTAAGCTCCACCTCTAGCCTGGTGTTACTGATTTGGAAAATGGAGCCACTCTGGCAGTTTGTTTGAGATAAGCTCACAAGTATATGGAGGTGTAGGGCCTGGAATTTAAACAACCTCAAACCAGATCACTCATATTTTAATTTCTGGGTATCCAAAACACTTAGGGGCAAGTGTCAAATTATTTTTATTCAAACTGGATCGGGGCCTTTTCTTCATTCTGGTAAGGCTATAAACTGGAGACGTGATGGCTAGTTGTCTCCCTGTTTCAGCTCTTCCATTCTTCACTAAGTGATAGAACCTTGACATTTTAGCTGGGGTACATAGCCACCCAGAATAAAGACTGTAACAATGCCTGATCTCATTTTCAGATGAGTGTGACACTGTGACTAAGTTCTGGCTGGTGGGATGTAAGCAAAAGTGGTGTCATGAGATTTATGTCTTTATTTTTTTTATTATTTTTTGAAATAGAGTCTCACTCAGTTGCCCTGGGGTTGAGTGCCATGGTGTCATAGCAACCTCCAACTCTTGGGTTTAAGCAATTCTCTTGCCTCAGCCTCCCGAGTAGCTGGCCCTACAGGCATCTGCCATAAAGCCCAGCTATGTTGTTTTAAAGACGGTCTCACTCTTGCTCAGGCTGGTCTCAAACTCCTGACCTCAAAGCAATACACCCGCCTAGGCCTCCCAGAGTGCTAGGATCTAAGTGTCTTTAAATGGAGAGGCAAGTTCCTTTCTCCTACTCTACCAGGCTGCTGATGGAACGCAGACATGATGGCCTGAGCTAGAGCAGACATTTTGGATACTAAATTACAAACTATATGCTCAGAATAATGGAAAAGGAGCCTGGATTCCTGATGACCATGGAGCTGCCGTTCAAGTCTTCAACTAGCTATTTGAACTTTTATATCATCTCAACCTTTAATTTTTCATCTGTAGAAGCTCTATTTAGGTCTTTTTTTTTTTTTTTTGAGACAGAGTCTCACTATGTCACCCCTGGGTAGAGTGCTGTGGCGTCACAGCTCACAGCAACCTCAAAGTCTTGGGCTTAAGCAATTCTCCTGCCTCAGTCTCCCAAGTAGCTGGGACTATAGGCGCCTGCCACAATGCTTGGCTATTTTTTGTTGCAGTTGTCATTGCTATTTACCTGACCCAGGCTAGGTTTGAACCTGCCAGCCTTGGTGTACGTGGCTGGTGCTGTAACCACTGTGCAACAGGCATTGAACCTATTTGGGTCTTTTAAAGGTCTTTCTTGTCTTTACTTAACATGCTCGATCTTTCCCCTAGGTTCTTCAACATATGGAAAACTGTTATAGCAATTGAAAGCCTTGGCCTACTAATCATCACCTGTGTTGTTTCTATGTTAGTTTTGATTGACTGACTTTTCTCAGTAGGGGTCATATTTTGAATGCCTAGTAGGTTTTTACTGTATGTCAGATGTGAATTTTATCTGGCTGGGTGCCGGATATTTTGTATTTCAATAAATATTCTTTGGGTTTACTGTGGGACAAAAATGACTTGGAAATGTTCTTTCAAGGCTTGTTTTTAAACTTTCAAAGGCAGGTCTAGAGCAGCCTCGAGTCTAGGGCTAATTTCGTACCACCTCTGAGGCACCCTTTGAGTGTTCCAGCTGGTGCTATGCAAATTATGAGATTTTCCATTCTGGCTGGTGGGACACGTACTATTTCCAGCACTACATAATCTCTGAGAATTGTTCCTTCTGTTCCTTTTGGGTGATTTGTTCCCAAGTTTAGGTTAGTTTCCTTACACACATGTACTGATCATTACTCAGCCAAAGATTCAAGGGGGACTCTCTATAGATGTCCAGAATTCTCTTTCTATGAAGCTCTCTTTTCTCCAGCACTTATCCTGCAAATTATAGCTGCTTTGTCTCCCTGAATTCCCAGCTCCATCTGCTGGGCTCTGCCTTGGTTCTCTCTCCCTGTACCACTGCTTAGAAACTCTCTCCAGGCAATAAGCTGGGGCAATCATAGGGCTCACCTTGTTTGTTTCCTGTCTCTAAGGGATCACTGTTCCTTGTGGCCTGGTATCCAATGTCTGAAAACCATTGTTTTCATTTTGTCTGGTTTTTCACTTTTTCAGGTGGGAGGGTAAATCCAGTCCCTGTTACTCCATCTTGGCCAGAAGTGGGAACTTTTACATCAGAGAGGAAAAAAGAATGACTGTATTGTTTAACCCACTGTTATTTTGGGTTTTCTGTCATTTGCAGCCAAACAGAATCTTGATAAGTACAGGGCTGATCTTTGATTTATTGAGAACCATTTCTAATTTTAAGATAGAGAAGCTAAGATTTTTAGAACAACCAGAGATTTGAATAGTGCCTGAGTAAGGTCAAATACCTGGATGAAAACTAAAAGCTCTGTCATTTCCCATGAGAAGCATAGTGCTTAAGCAGCCAAATCAATTCCAGCTGGTGCCAGTTGACAAAATAAAGTACATTTTTTTTTCTTTGCTTAGTGTGATTAATTTCTCATTCATGGAGACAGTAATTCCAACAGGACAGAAATTTATTCGATAAACTTTTTTCTGAGCATCTACCATACTACAGCCTAGGCACTAGGCTAAGGTCTAGAGATATAGGCATGTATAGACTGAGGCGTACTATTCTCCTACCAACAGTTACAATTTAGATAAGGTCCCTTGTCATGTGAATAGCTTATGAATTTGGCTAAGAGGCTTAGTGCCAGCTTATTTTTTTTAATAAATCTCTTCTATTTTTTTCTTTTAATTAGGGATAATGCCTTTTGAACCCATGGTTCTGCAGTGAACCAAGTAATTTATACTTTCAGTACAAAGAAGTTTCTCCTGAAATAGAATATTCATACAAACTCAATACTGCTATCATGGCAATGGGGAAACATGCTGGACACCACACTAACCAAATGATCAAGTTTAAAATTACCAATAGTAGGGAAAATGACATCATGCTCTTCCTGACATGAGACACCATGAAGGACATAACATTGTAATAAACAAAAAGGTTTCACATCAACGTATTCATGAGAAATAATCAGAAAAATCCAACTGAGAGACATTCTTCTAACCAACTGGCTTTGGAATTTTCAAAAATATCAATTTCATAAAAGATAAAAGACAAAAATGGTGGAGTTCTGGAAATTGTTCTAGATTAAAGGTGAGCAACGAGACTGCAACTAAATGCAATATACCATCTTTGCTGGATTCTGCATGGAAAAAAAAACAAAGCTTTAAGAACATTTTTGAGACAGGTGGGGAGGTCTGAATACAGACTTTATTCTGGTATATTGTAGCAATTTTATATTTCTTTCTTTTCTTTGTTCTTTCTTGAGACAAAGGCTTGCTATGTCACCCAGGCTAGAGAATACAGTAGTGCTATCATAGCTCACAGCAACCTTAAACTCCTGGGCTCAAGTGATCCTCCTGCCTCAGCCACCCGAGGTGCGCATCACCATACTGGCTCATTTTTCTACTTTTTATTTTTAGAGACAGGGTCTCACTCTTGCTCAGGCAGGTCTTGAACTCCTGGCCTCAAACAACCCTCTTGCCAACGTGCTAGGATTACAGATATGTGCCACCACACCTACCTAATTTTGTTTCTTAAGTGATGACTGTAATGTGTGATTGGGGGTGTGTGTGTGTGTATAAAAGAGAATGTCCTTGTTCTTAGGAGATTCATACTCAAGTATTTAGAAATGAAAAGTCAAAATAACTGCAAGTAATTCTCAAACAGTTCATGAATATGCAGTAGAACCTCTGTAACTTCACCACCCAAGGGGCTATAATAAGCTGGTCAACATACAGAGGTGGTCAACATAAGGAACTAGGCCCACTATACTGATGCATACATGTGGTACATGGCTGGTCTATGAAAATTAAGACAACTTAAGGAGGTGCTCAATGCAGGGGGGTGGTCAACTATGGAGGTTCCACTGTATGTAGATAGAGAGGGCAAATATGGAAAAATCTTAACAATTGGTAAAACTAGAAGAAAGGAATATGAGTGTTCATTGTACTATTCTTGCAACTTCTCTGAAGTTCTGAAAATGTTTAAAATAAAAAATTGGCAAGATGGTGGGACTGCAAACTAATACAACCTTTTTGGAAGGAAGTATGGAGAACCCTCAAAGAACTCAAGTTAGACCTCCCATTTGATCCTGCAATCCCATTACTGGGCATCTACCCAGAAGGAAAAAAATCCTTTTACCATAAGGACACTTGCACTAGACTGTTTATCGCAGCTCAGTTTATAATCACAAAAATGTGGAAACAGCCTAAATGCCCACCAACCCAGGAATGGAGTAACAAGCTGTGGTATATGTACACCATGGAATACTATTCAGCCATTAGAAAAGATGGTGACTTTACATCCTTTGTATTAACCTGGATGGAAGTGGAACACATCGTTCTTAGTAAAGCATCACAAGAATGGAGAAGCATAAATCCTATGTATTCAATTTTGATATGAGGACAAGTAATGACCTAGTACACGGTGGGGGGGGGTAGAGGAAAGGGAGAACAGAGAGAGGGAAGGAGGGAGCGGGGCAGGAGAAGGGAAAAGCGGAGAGAGGGAAGGAGGGAGGCGGGTGGGGGTCTCAATATGTGATACACCTTTTGGGCGCAGGACACAATTATAAGAGGGACTTTACCTAACAAATGTGATCAGTGTAACCTGATTTCTTGTACCCTCAATGAATCCCCAACAATGAAAAAAATTAAAGAAAAAATGTTGGCCAGAAAAGGAAAAGTTGTGACAAGTTAAAAAAAAAAAAAAAACTTCTCTAATTGTTAGAACAGGTGCTACCTTTGGCTTCCCTGAGAGGTTTCATGGCAGGTCAGACCTAGACTTGGAGGCAGCAAGCAGAAGCTCCTCCTTTCCTGTGTGCCTCCCCTTGGGTTGTCTGACCCCTTTGGAATATCCTAACCAGAAGTGTTCAACCTTTTATTTCTCTGCCATACACTGGAAGAATAAGAGTGGTCTTGGGCCACACAGCACACAGTAAATTCACAAACACTAATGAAAACTCATTAGCAATAAAAAAAAGGTCCTTGTGTTTTTTGTGTCATCCAACACCACATATAAGCAAAAAAAGTCCTCACAAAATCAGCTTGGCTACCCATGTAATCTAACCCACTGCCCTGCACTCACTATCCCCTCCATTTTGCACATATTAAAACTAAGCTCCATGAATGAGGTTCACATTTCAATTCTCACTAAATTTATACAAACTCAGGAAAGTAAAGACTTTCTTGTTAGTTAGAATTCTGCTTCTAGTGGTGTGTTGGAACTGGCCTGCACTGGCTTGTACTGGCTAGCCTGGTTTATAGGAGCCAATCTCATTGGTAGATTGAAATCAGCCGTGGTAGAAATATTTATACCAAGGCTATCTGTAAATGCTACTAATCAGTGTCTGCCATCTCACCCTCTTCCAGAGCCACTGGTTTAACATTTACCAGAACACCACTAACTTTAATGCTTATGCTGTGAGGGGTGTGCTGCAGAGCCTGTAATAGTTTTACGACCTTTTTAAAGGACCTTGAAGCTCTCTGAAGATTGCTAACACAATACTCCATAGAATGCTTCTTGGTGGTCTCTATTTGTCCAAGAATAGGCTTTGACTAAACTTAAGATGTACATAAGAAGAAGACAGTGTATGATAAAAAGAAAAAAAAAATGTTGGCTGTGCCTTCATCCAGAAAGGCTTTCAACTGGGTGGCAATTTAATGAAGTAGAGACTATAGGGCTGGGCTAGGAGAAAAAAATAGCCCCGTCATTTACTGACTATATAAACTTGAGCAAGGCAAAGAAACCCCTCTGGGTCACAATTTTCTCATCTGTAAAATGGGAGCTTTAATAGAAGTACCTATCTCATAGAGTTGCTATTGGATGGTATGGGATTTCCATATTTACATTTTTAAGTTGTAACATATAATTATCAGAACTAATATTTAATGATTACTTAGAATAAGACAAGCCAAGTGTTAATTTATTTAGACATATAACCTCAATTAGACTTTACCATAATCTATGTGTTTGGAGTTATTAATACTCCCTTGATCTCAAGAATGGGAGAAAAAGTATCCAATGTACTCAGACCTACTATGAAACTAATTTATAGCTAGAAAGCTATAACCCAATTATAGCCCAAGAATATGGGGAAAGGGGAGAGAGAAGGGAGGAGAGGGGGGAGGATGGGAGGAGGAAGGGTGATTGGTGGGATCATGTCTATGGTTCATTCTATAAGGGTACATGTGAATCTTTCTAAATGTAGAATATAAATGTCTTAACACAATAACTAAGAAAATGACATGAAGGCTATGTTAACCAGTTTGATGAAAATATTTCAAATTGTATATAAAAAAGCACACTGTACCCTATGACTGCATTAATGTACACAGCTATGATTTAATTAAAAAAATATTCTCTTGATCTTAGAGCTGTGTCCAAAATATGTGCCTAGTACATGTTTATTGTGACTGATAACCCCTTATATTTGTGAATAATTGAATTTAGTCTTCGTTACAACCTGGTGAACAAACAAGGTAAGTGTTATATCCTTAGCTGAGCCTCAGAAGAGTTAATAAGCTAATGAGCAGCCAAGCAGGGAGTAGAACTAAACCCTCTGAACTACCAGTCCAGTGCTCTGCTGTGTGACTTTGGTCGTAATATTACCCAGCTCCTAGTTTCAGGTGTTTTTTTTATTTTTTATCTGTAAAAAAAAAGAACTTGCATTTGAAGATTACAAAAAGCCTTCAAAATCAAATACATCTTGAGTCTGAGGGGACCAATTCATTCTAATTTGCCTAAGAATTTTTCAGTTTTAGCACTTTAAAAAATGGTAGAGTGATGCCTCCGGCTTTGTTTTTATTACTGAAAATTACCTTGGCTATACAAGTTTCTTTTTCCTGGTTCCATACAAAACGAAGAACTATTTTTTCTAGTTTTTCAAAGGATGATTTTGGCATTTTAATGGAGATTGCACGGAATCTGCAGATTGCTTTGGGTACTACAGACATTTTGACAATGTAGATTCTTCCCAGCCAGGAGCAGGACATGCTCTTCCATTTGTTAATGTCTTCTGCTATTTATTTTCTTAGGGTTTCATAATTCTCTTTATAGAGGTCCTTCACCTCTTTCATTAGGTATATTCCTAGGGGTGTACGCCACACTTTTGGGGTGTGGCATACAACTATAAGAGGGACTCTACCTAACGAATTCCAATATTGGGACCTGGTTGTTTATACCCTCATTAACCTGAAATAATAAAAAAAAATTAAAAACAAAGTACCATGTTTTTGAATACCCTGTAGTCCTGGGTAAATCAACATGGCTTCACCCTACTTGAGTCTGCCTTCTCATTCACAGAAGTGATACCGGCCTCTCTCCAAGAAGACCTGCCTGGCTCCACTACCCAGATCCAGTCACCTCATTCCCGTACCATTCATTAACACTTTATTTACTGATACTTTCTCAGTCTCCTATGGGGGGGTTCTCTTCCTCTCTCTGTCCAACATTTTCTTCATAATTCTCCTTCCTGGTGATAAACATTGATACGTTTTTAGAGTATCTCCTTTCTTTTTATTCCTTTCAATCTTTTTTAAAAACTGGGTGTGTTTTATCATTATCATTACAAAACCATGATTACAATGTATAAATCCTTATTTCCCATAATCCTCACTGAACATCATATCACAAGCCTTTTTCCAAGCCATGAAACATCATTTTTAATGACTATATGATAGTTCACTGCGAGGGATATATCATACTTATATCCCACTGTCTACTATAAGACAATCAGGATTTTTACATCTTTTTACTGTTATAAATAGGGCTCTGATGAGTATCTTCATTTATAAATCTTTTTGTACTGCTTTATTTTCTTCAATTAATTTCTTAAGAGTGGAATTACCGGGTCAAAGACTGGGAACATTTTTAAGGCTATTAATTCAAATAGCCAAAATGCAGGCAGGATTAATTAAGAAGGAAAATTGCCCATGTTTAATTTTCAAGACACATTTGGAAATGGTCTGAACAATATTTGGGTGAAGATGGAACTTCATTTTACAAATAGTTCCATGGGGAGAACTTATTTATTTATTTATTTATTTTGAGACAGAATCTCAGACTGTTGCCCTGGGTAGAATGCCTGTGGCATCACAGCTCACAGCAACCTCCAACTCTTGGGCTTAAGTGATTCTCTTGCCTCAGCCTCCCAAGTAGCTGGGACTACAGGCACCCACCACAACACCCAGCTATTTTTTGGTTGGAGTTGTCACTGTTGCTTAGCAGGCCCAGGCTGGGTTTGAACCCACCACCCTAGATGTGGCCAGTGCCCTTGCCGACTGAGCTACAGGTGCCGCCACGGGGAGAACTTAGATTACTTTGGAAAATAAAGCTAAAATCTAAGAAGGCAAACAAAATTGTTAATGCCATGCTTAGTCAATGTGTATTGTATTATTGCAGATGGCATTTTTGATTTAAATGACAGAGATGATAGAGCAGAGACCCCTTTTGGTAATCATTGTGTACAGTATATCTATGATCATTATAAGGCACATAATTTTATTGTTTAGAATTATTATAGTCCTATTGTAATTGTACCTTTGCTAATATAACAAATTGTTGGTCACATTTTTAATTTATTTGATATACTGTCCTTGGCCTGAAATATAGTTCCAATTATAGTGCTGTTCTTAAGGAAGCAATCTTCTTTGGATGTCACTTGTAGGACTGCATTAAAGTAACAAGTGGGCATGCCTTACACCACCATTCCTTCCTCCTCGCACTGACCACTAGAGGGGTTTTTGCTCACAGTTAAAGGGACCAAGGTGGTTGATTTCCAACAGAGGCTGTCCACTTACCACCACTGTCTTCCTTCTTTAGCTATTTCCTGCTGGGGCTATTTCTGTAGCACCTATACTCCTACCTTACTTGTCATTTGATTTACCAGGAGTTTCTGGAACTCTTTAAGGGTAAAAGAGTCTCCTGCGTGTTGCATTTTGTTTTATAGATCAAGATAAGTAGACAAGAACTATAAATGCAGAGTGACAGAAACTATTCTATTTGTGATCAGAATATCTGAGGCAAGTAAGACAAAATTTCCACGACACGTCTATAAGACCAAGTGAACTTGTGGACAACAGTAAGAGAAATAAAATCCCAGAAGTCACTGCAGTAATCTGTTTCAATTCAACTCAGAATCTCTCTTAGCCCCTCTCTGAAAGTCTCAGCTCCTACCTCGGACTCTTGGCTTACTGCTGCCACCACACAGTAGAAAATAAAGCACGATCCTTGTTTTGATAATTGTCGGAAGAAACAGCAAGTCAGCTTTATTGCTGGGACCATGCTATCCTTGGACCTAAGTCTCCACATGTGTGGCCGTTGGCCACCAACAGCACTCTAGTATTTCTGGACACATAGTGGTTAAAGGCATGTGTGTTTAAATCAGACCCAGCTAGGATTGAATCCCATCTTCACAACTTTCTGGTTATGTGATCTTTGGTTTCCTTTATTTTTAAAATTTTTAATTGTTACAGGCAAATAATAGTTGTATATATTTCTAAGGTACATACGAAGTTTTGAAACAGGCGTACAATGTGTAATCATTCAATCAGGGCACTTTGGGTAACCATCACCTCAAGCATTTATCATTTCCTTGTGTTAGCAACATTCCAATTCTACTCTAGTTATTTTAAAGTATGTCACTACTTATTCCTTTATTTTTAAAATGTGGAGTGTCATACTCTTTACCCTAGTAAGACTGTTGTAAGAGTTAAATGGGATAATCGAGGCATAATAATCCCCTTAGCAAAGTGTCTCACATGTGATATTTAATTAATAACAACTATTATTATTAGTCCAGTTTGGGTTTCTGGTACTTACTCTTAGATTGTGCAAGAGCAGTCTGCTCTCTGGACCTCTGCTGACTGCTCACCTTGCAGTGGTAACCTGGGTTAAAATTTATTCCAGATTCTCATCCCAACCTGGCAACTCAAAAATAGCCCATGGGTTCTAGTCTCAACTGTATTGGGGCTTTTGGCCTATACCCCATCACACAGGTCTGCCAGGACGACGTGGTCGACTCAGGCAGGTCACACTCAACCTGACACTGAGCAACTCCTGATCATGCTAGGTATTCTCCAGGTCAAGTGAAGTTTTGCTTTTTGATGACAACCGAGAATCACTGCAGATTCTTCAAGAGGGAATTGCTGTGGCTGCTATGGGGAAAGCAGTCAGATATTTAATGCCAAAAGTGATCTTTATGCTTTTAGTTGATTAAACTGGCAAGAATCTGCAGGAACTATTTAACTTGATTGGTATACTACCTGGCATGCATGTCCTTGCTTAATAAATGCTTTTTCTCAAAGCTTGCTTTGTGGGCTGGCAGCCTCGGGTGATGCTAAGTCATGTAACTTGATGGGGGCTCTAAAATTTCCTATTATTTCCTATTCTACCCAGGCACCGATGCTACCAAAATAACTACCACCATTTATGGAGCATGTGCTCTGTTTTAAGACGTCACATTACACCTTTAGCATCTATATTCAATTCAGCCCTCAGAGCACTTCTGTGTCATTTGTACTATCATTAGCTCCATTTTTCAGCTAAGAACACTGAGGCTTACGGGGTCAACTGCTCAAGGCAACACATTAGCATGGGAAAAGCAGACCAAACTGTAAACTCCAAGCTTGATATCAAAGTTCTGTTCTCATCACTATGCAAAATAATGGCTTACTATTAAATGAAAGCAGACATAAGGTGGTGAAACAAATTAAGGTTTTATAAATCTTTTAGACCCTCAGTGCAAGTTAATGTCACTGAGAGTAGATTTTGTTAGAGGATCTATGTGCTGCATATTAGTGTATGTATGAGGGAAGCGTAGGCAGTAGGAGGGTGGTTGCTAGGGACACCCAAGCTATTGATTCCTTAAGGGATAAAGGAGAAGACAGCAGGAAGTGGAAAAGAAAAACAAGAAAGCTACAGTGTTTTCCCTTTGGTGTCCCTATTAATAAAAATGATAATGAGGTCAGGCGTGGTCACTCATGCTTGTAATTCTAACATCAGAGGAGGCCAAGGTGGGAGGATCCCTTGAGGTCAGGAGTTTGAGAACAGCCTGAGCAATAGTGAGATCCCTGTCTCTTAAGAAAAAATAGAAAAAATAGTTAGCTGCGGTAGGACATGCCTGTAGCCTCAGCTTTCGGGAGGCTGAAGCAGGAGGACCACTGAGCCCAGGAGTTTGAAGTTGAAGTATGATGATGCCACTGCACTTTAGCTAGGATGAGAGAGGCAGGTTCTGTCTCCAAAAATAAATAAATAAATAAATAATAAATAATGAACTATGACACAAATAAAAGACCAAGAAAAGATAACGAGGCTCGGCACCTGTGGCTCAATCGGCTAAGGCGCCAGCCACATACACCTAAGGTGGGGGGTTCAAATCCCCAGCCCGGGCCTGCCAAAAAACAATGATGGCTGCAATGAAAAAATGGCCGGGCATTCTGGCGGGCGCCTGTGGTCCCAGCTACTTGGGAGGTGGAGGCAGGAGACTCGCTTGAGCCCAGGAGTTGGAGGTTGCTATGAGCTGTGATGCCATGGCACTCTATCCAGGGGGATAGCTTGAGGCTCCGTCTCAAAAAAAAAA
>CAUYQV010126005.1:0-31824 GCA_963574575.1 Galagoides demidoff
GGGATTACAGGCTGAGCCACCAAGTTGGCCAAGGAACAAATTCTAAGAGACAGAGGAGCTGGGGAAATGTAAAAAGAATTTACATTTCCTTTTGATCTGTTGAGCTCAATGGACAGAGATAAACAAGGGAGGGGGCTGGCAAGAGACAGCAGGCAGAGAGATTTTATGCCTTGTCGAAAACTATGAGTTAATCATCTTTCTATTATTTTGCCATCAAGACCAACCATCCTAACGAGATGATGTGAGTAACAAACAGGGGGCACAAACCTTCTCCCTGGTCTTTCTCCTTCACCAGATTTGTCCTTTGCGAATCCAGCGTATTGGGACCACTCCTCCCCACACCAACATAGGCTAAGTTGAGTTCAGCTGCAAAACCTGTCTCTGCAAGATTGAAGTGATATTATTGAGACCTGTTTGTCCTCACATCTTGTACACGTGCTTTTATTCTGATCTATCAACTCTTTCCAATGATTTTGATGTTTTTTTGGATCCTTAACTGTGCTTACAGTGCCCACGGAAGCAGAAAAGTTCCTGGAACAATACAAAAGTCCTACCTACCCTACCCCATCAGCAGGGACTTCCGGCTTCATCCTCTTCTACTGAATTTAACACATTTGTCCTTAAGCCAATTTCCTCCAGCTGTACATTCACCAAGTTAATGCCGAGGCAAAAAGGTGTATTTTCTTCTCTCTCCCAAAACCAAGCATATCTATTTTCCAGAAATTCTCAGAAAACCCTCCAAACATCCCATTGACCTAAGTAACATCAATTGCCCAGTTCTGAATTAAGTTCTGGGAAAGGCAATGCCACGCCCTGATTGATTTAGAAGCTCCCAGGGAAGATAACCCAGCCAGTCCCATTCCCCTGAGGATGAGCTGCTCCTGATTCACAGGGGCTCAGGCTGCTGGAAGAGTACAGGAATGGGCAGCGAAGCTGCATCACAGGAGGCCAGTAACATTTGCTAGGGGACTATCAGTTACAGGTCAGTAATAAAATTGAGCAGCTGCAGTCTGTTTAAGAATTATCTCATGCACATTGTGACCTCATGGTGTGGTGATAGGCAGCTGTTTCTACAGCTGTGTGCCCCAGGTGACAAGTCTTCCTTCACGCATGAACTTTGTACAGCGAAGAATATGGGTTTGCGATTTTGAAATTAGAAATGATACCAATTGGGATTTAACCTTACCCAAAATCTCAAAGTTTGTATACTTGAAATACTTTGTGTACATTTAAGTAGTTTAAGATGCGCTCACAGCTTAAAATTAATCCAAATAATATCCTATCTCCATATTTTCATTAAAAACTCACAAGTTACACAGAACACGTGATTATTTCCACAGTACAGAAAACACTTAACTTGAAGATGATGCTTTCATTAATTTTGTACCAAAATTCTCATCAAGTTCTGAAAACCCTATAAATGCAGTTGAGAAGTAGCCTTTTTCGCTAGAAGTAGCCCAATGACTTAGCTAGCTTTTTGTCAACACTTCCAGCCAAATCCAGGGTTTGCTGGATTAAACTGAACATTAAGAGTCTCTAGGAGTCCCATGGAAGCAGGCAAGACGCAGCCTTCTGGCCTTGCGATGTTAGGGCAAGGCTCTCTAGACCACAGTGGATTGGTGTCTGAAGTAGCTGCTGACCTGGCAGCCTCTGAATGTTACTACTAAGATTAAATCTTTCAGCTGCCACAAATTCAATGCACAAAAGAAACTTAAAGGGAAACACAACATGTATAAGTTAGAAAGAAAAGCGGCAAAAAAAAAAAAATGACTCATATAATGGAATACTAGGATTACTTATGCTCTGTAAGATTCCTATTTCTACTATTAAAAACTCAGGGTCTAAATTTGTGCCAGTTTTATCCCATGTACCATAATTTTAATGTGTACTGAACAGCATTAGGAATGTTTTCTATCTAAATCAAACAAATGTTAAAATCCCGACAAAATGATTTACGTGTATTACAAAACGACCCTTAGCTTGGTTGCAGAACTCCAGAGTGGTCAGTGAAATACTGGCAATACCATTTCCTTTTTCTGTTCTACACACCTGACATGCCTGAGGACTACAGTTGTTAACATTATGACAAGGCAGGACATGCCCTTCACAAGAGTGACCAGGGGATTCCACAGCAGGCTATGGAGATACCCCAGAGCAGGAGGGGTATCTGCCTCTCATGACAAAAAGTTCAGTGAACAGCTCAGACATTCAAGTGGGGATCACACATTTAACAGACCTGTTACTTTATGGCTGCCCTTGCCTTTTGGAAACTGTCCCTTCTGACGTAATCCCCACACATTTAACAGACCTGTTACTTTATGGCTGCCCTTGCCTTTTGGAAACTGTCCATTCTGACCTAATGTTATGGGGACAACCATAACATCTACCTCACTTCCACCCCAAGCTGGTGAGACAAAGTGCCCCTTTCTCCTGGACACAGAGACTGGACAGGGTAGGGCCTGCTCCATGGAACCACTCTACAAAAAGTTCCAGTTTTTGTAAAACTGATAGGGACACCGACAAGAAAAGTCTCTTCCACTGACTCAGAGAACTGCATGGAAACCAGGAGCTTGGAGAAGGCACTGGCCATCACTAGGACAGAGACTACACCTGAGAAAAATCTGTCACAAAGGAAAGTAAACTCACAAAAATAATTACAGGCCTGAATTCATTCTCACTTCCCTAAACTTTTACTCTCGCCAGTAAGTCCCTTATTGGATTTCTAAATGCTGAATTGACTGAATTTCCTGCTTTTCAGATGAACATACGATGCTGATGTATTTATACAAATCACAACGTTGTAAACTATGTGGGAGCAAACCACGTGCCTCATGATGACAAAGGCTGTTATAAATGCCTTCAAATATTAAATCAAAAATGCCAACATATTGATTCCTCTGTTGTACAGATAAAAAAATTACCTTGCAATCTTTACACAATGTTCCTGTCACTTTTTCCACCAAAAGCAAGACCAGGGAGAAAACTTTCTATGAGGATTTAATGAGCTAACACAAGTATTCAGAATAATGCCCAATACTTAGAACTGAATGTCAGTGTTTTAGAATAGACTAACTCAATACCAAGTTCCTTAACACCCAAAATATAAACTGTAACATCACATTTTTACAACTCTCTGCTTAAATGAAGGCTGAATGAAGACAACGCTAGTGTTCAAGTCCTCAGCAGTAGACCAATCAATTTAGACATATTAATTTATATTCTCTTCTTTCAAGTGAGGAAATGGCTTCTTTGGAAACTCAAAATTGGATAAAAATAGGGGCTGTGGATCTTGCCCCTATCAATTATTACCTTTCCAATTGTGGTTAAGTTTTCTAGTCTCTCGGAGCCTACTTTCCCATCTATGAGAACAGAGAGCAGGACGGTATGAAAGGGTGAAATAACTTAGTATCCAGTAACACACAAGTGTTGCATAGTAAGTGCAATGATAAGGTTGTATGAACTTTTTACATTAAACTATTATTTCTGGTAAATAATTTTAATAATTATGTACCAGTTCTGTGTAGCCAAGTAGTAACATTTTGCCAATTTTAAATCACAGAAATTCTTAAGTATTTAAGAACTGGAAAAAAAACCTAGATACTGTTTAACATACTTCATGTCATCAACTGGGTTACTTTACATATGTATTTGTTGTTTACTTTTTTTTTTAAAGTTGTCAAAAGTCAAAACACATACCATAAGCACTGATTGGCTTAGTTTAACTAAAGGTGATGCCAAAACTAGAACCTAGGTTTCATAAAACAGAGTTGGGTTTCCTCTCTACTACACTGCACAGATTTAAAATAAATCCTTAGGCTTAATTTTTCAGATCAGTAAATAAAACTATCATAGTAAGTGCACAGCAAAATACTCTAAATGCTGGTTTTTGTATATGAATGCAGTAAAATTAGTTTTAAATATCCTTTAAAATTAATACTTCTGTGTTCTTTCTAAGCCAATAAATATAGGTTAAATGTAAAACTGTGAATTATGATTTGGTACACAGTGAAACTATGATATTGAATGAATTTTTTTGTAAAGTATTCATTCAAATATCCCTAATGTTTAGATGTTCAACTTTATAAATGGCAAAACTTCACGTGTAACTCACAAAATTAAAATGCAAAGGGATTCTTTCACAAACCATCTTTTTGCATAGCTGTACTTCTGTTTTAGTTGGTTACTACTGGGAAGACTGAAGGTTAACTTAAAACATGTAACTGGCTGTAAAAGGATTACATATTTAAAGCCCATTTGTGAGTAAAATGAAAAAAAAAATCTACAAAGCAGTTCATTTACAGGAGATTAAAAACAATAGAAAAACTAAAATAGAAAAAAAATTTGCGATTAGACCTCTAAATCTTATCAGATGTATGTATAATTAACCAAGATACCAACATAACTCTGCACCATCAGTTCTTACACCAGAGATAGAAGCTGTTAATATAACTGGCCCAAGTCAATATACATACCTGCTAAAATATGTGTCTGTCCTCCCCCACCCAAAAGCAAAAGAGGTACCAAAAACTTCCTAAATAAAAAGCATTCTTTTATGTATAATAAAACAAACTTATAGTCAGACATGAAATACAAAAGATGAGTGTCAATCTTTACCAATTTATTTTATACAAAACAGTAGCAATGTCGAGTATGGGAATTATCTTCCACTGCCACACGTGCCAGTTGTGAACATTCCAAGCCAATGGACAGTTGGGAGGGGAAGGATAAACAACAGAATCAACCATGCTACTGAACATGGGAATTTTTTTATTTAAAAAGATTAAAAATTAGATAGCAATGTCTTCTTAATATTGCTCTCATCATTGAAGACTGGAGAAAAATAAAAGTGACTTTACAAGTTTTAAAAAGAGGGGAAAAAAAACAAACCCAGAGGCTGCTACAACACTGCCACACAGTCCCACCGTCACACTTCAACACGAGCATACTCAATAGCAGCATCTTCACTGAACCGTGTGCAACTACATGGAGAGACACATCAAAGCAAAGGATCATGGCAGTTACCAATCAAGATTCGAAAGAAAGAAAACAAACAAAAAAACCCAACTAGAATGAACACACTCTAAGATGAACATTTACGGAGAATGAATCAATATCTACATTCTTGGACTGTTCCATTTTGCCCCAATAGAAGTGTCAAGTCAACTGTTAACTGTGCATTTTTGGCGGATTTGAGTTTTTCCAGTTCTTATTATACTGCATGCTTGGAACAAAGGGGGTCATAATAAATCCTTCTACACAATGAACTTTAAGTAGACAGCTGAAAATAAATTTACTACTTGTAAACACACAGAAAAAAAAATACAAGTTTTTTTTTTATCTTTAAACCACCAGTGCTTCTTCCAAAGCACATTATCTTCGGTATCGGCCTCGCTCGCCTCGGTCCCTGTCCCGGTCACACAGCCGCTCCCGCTCCCGCTCCCTCTCCCGTCCTCTGTCTCGCTCTCTGTCTCTTCGGTTGTCCCGAGGACGGTCTCGCTCCCGCTCCCGGTCTCTCTCTCGGGGTCTACTTCTCCGACCACTGACAACAGCTTGAGTGCGACGAAGGAAATCATCCACCCTCATATCATAGTCATGCTAGAAAGGGAAAAAATAGGTTAGCTATGTCAAAAATGCAAACAAAAGCATCCCTCTAGAGAAATACAATAACGAATTAATTCAAAGTGTAGTTCTGAAATTATTTAGAAAAGGAATTTTGATTTCTCACTACTTAAATACCTAGGACAGAAGATTACTCAAATCTTCCCCCGGGTTTCCTATTTGACTTTAGTGACTTCTCCAACTGACCCCCCAGTCACGAGGCCAACCCCAGGGCACACACATGCTGCTAAGTGCCTATGTGTATCAGTGCTTTTCTACCTTTTTCCTACTTTAATCCTACAAATACAAATTGAAAATACACACTTCAGTAAGACTGTGAAGTCTATTCCACACACATTAACGGCATACATGAGGCTGAGGACAGGGCAGGGTGAGACGAACAACTGCTGAGTAAAGGAGCCAGGAGAGCTGCTCTCGCTTGTAAACTTACCCCGCTCTATTGTAAGCTTTCTATCCAGTTCTTAGCTCACCTTTACTTACTGATTTTGGTCTCTTTTCAAAATTCAGGTACAATGTAAAGAACATAAGGTTTAAACCACAATCTACACTTCCTTTCATATGTAATGAATGTGATTACATGAGCACAAATTACTATATAAAGATTAAGTGTGACTTGTTTTCTTCTGTGACAGGGTCTGGCTCTGTCATGTCACACAAGGGCTGAACTCAGGGGCTCGAGTGATGCACCTCAGCCTCTCAAGTAGCTAGGACTGCAGGTGTGTGCCAACAACCCCAACGAAGTTTTATAATCTATGTTGTCCAGGCTGGTCTCGAATTCCCAGCCTCAAGGGATTCTTCTGCCTCAGCCTCCCAAAGTGTTCAGGTTATTGCTATGAACCATAGGCCCAGCTTTTAACTCGTTAAAAGACAAATATACTTCAGTTAAAAAAAAGTCTAATTTTCACTTTAAAAAACTATGTGATCACTTGTAGGCATTTTTTAAGGTACCAGAATCCATCTATTCAACCAAGATTCCATCATACATAGGCTTTATGTTTCCTGTATAACTAAAATTAAAAAAAAAAAAAAACAATTGAACTACTGGGGCGATACCTGTGGCTCAAGGGAGTAGGGCGCTGACCCCGTATGTCGGAGGTGGTGGGTTCAAGCCCAGCCCCGGCCAAAAAAAAAAACTAAACTACTAATCTAAAGTCTATTAGTCAGGAATCTCAAATTGTTTTACAGAATGTTCAATGTCCTAAATAATACGATTTTGAAGAATTATTATCTTTATAAAAAGAAATAAATAGTAGCATATAACAATATCTCCAAGACAGGCTAAAACACTACTGTTTAACTGGCTCTCTGACATATGCACACTCTTCATCATGGTGGGAAGACACTTGGGCCCCCACAAATTAATTATCCTAAGTGCAGCAGAAATATCAATTTATATATCTTACTTTAACAACAAAATAAGCTTCCTACAGCTTTTAAACTTATATGTACAGGGATTATGGTTCCAACAAGTGCCAAAAGACAATTTGAATTTCCACTTTTTAAACAAAAATACAATTTAGGAGGTGAGAGGGAAAAGAACACTTAATAAACAAACTCAGCTCCACTAGTATAATATAGGAAGTCAGAAAACTGAAACTAGAGACTGCCGTTCATTAGTCCTGTTTTGAAGTGATTACAAAAAGCTTTCACATTTATTCACATCAAATAATTAACAGAACCAATTACTAAAAGCCAATACTCTTTTGCTACATGTTCTGACATCTGGCTGTCTGCTAGCATTCTTATAATAATCAGACGTAAAACAAAGATAAAACAATTCACTTGGTTACTATTTTTAACAAACCCTTTGTTTAGAACAAAAATAAATGACTAAATGAGATTATAAATTATTTGTTAATTTAATATGCACCATCTTGTAATAAAATCAAGTCTATCAGATAATATAAAAAGCTCAGAATACCTACTAACAATATTAGTTATAATTAAGATCTCAGTACAGAAGAACTATATACCCTAGGATATTACCTAAGAGGAGTTATTTATGTTAGGAGTTCGCTGTAAGCACTCTGTGACTTAACAGTAAAACAAATATAGTCTGTCTAAATAACCCAAAGTGGGGAGGGGATGTGATCAACCATTTTTATTAAGAACAAGTTGAGATTTACTCCCATACTGTCCGCAGTAAGAAAATACAACGCTACATCACTTAATCGTAATCTGGTAACCTCATATTTAAATCACCTACAGAATTCTAAGCGGTTCCCTCACACCTCTGCCTTGTTCACTTACTACTCGTTTATCTCTGTATCTTGCTTCATGTGGTACAGGGTGATGTCCTGAGTACGGGGGATGAGCCTGAGGAGGTGGAGCATGGTGCTGATAGTAAGGGTGGTGTGGAGGCTGTTCCATTCCTGGATAAGGGGGCTAAAAGAGGAAAACCACTTTCATAAGAATCTACCGAATATCCTTGTAAAGAAAGCTTTCTTAGAATTTCACTACCCAAACCACCAACCCTGTCCCCAATAATCTGAACTAGCAATTTACTTTGATGGGTATTACGATTCTTCAAAATATCCTTTTTGTTTGTTGAAAATTAAATGTGTCTAATAACCTCTCTAATTACACCATCTTCTAAAATCTAACATTTATATACTTTTCTACTCACTTCATGTAGATATTAATAGAAATGACACACATAATGCTTACTATGAGCAAAGTCAAAGCTTCATTTTAATCTGACGGTGACCCTGGGAGACAGGTGCTACTACATCCCCAGTGACAATGGGAAACTGAGGCACCAAGAAGTGAAATGTCTGCTCACAGCCAGGCGCTACTGAAGGGGTAAAGTGGGTGGACCATGTCAGGCACCCTGGTTCTAGAATGGGTGAGCTGGTTAACCACTGTACACAGACCTATTATTTAAAAAAAAAAATCCAGGAGCCAATGAACTTTAAAATGCCATTATAAAATGAAGGACAAATTAAAGATTACTTTCATAGTTACTGTCAAGATCATACATTAAATATTTCAATTTTTAAAATTTCATAGAATCTAAAATATACTCTAAAATGAATATCCAGTTTTCTTAGAGGAAAAAATTTAAAATTAGGACTACTCAGTGTTTAATCTATTTTATGCAAAGAACCAACTTTCCTGAGCCTTGCATCAGGCACTGAGCTGTATGCTCACATGCACTTGTGAGTCTGCCTCCTCGACAGTCCCGTGAGACCCACACCATGACAGTAGAGTCTGGGGTACAGGAGGAAAGGCATGAAGTGACATCCACTCCACGCACCACTGTACACCCAGAATAAGCACAGTGCCTTGCACGGAGCAAATGCTAAGTACTATATGTGATTAGCCATATAAAACAGTGAATGTCGACTGAATCTCATAAATGAGGAAAACTAAGAGTCGTGTTATGAAACTTACCCAAGGTCACAGAGCTGGGCATCAAAAGGAATTCACCTGAACTGGGCACAGCCCGCACTACTCCCCACTGCCCCAACACTGTTATTCTCCTCAGTTAAGCCAGTATTGGATTATTAAAACAAATCAATTTACTCTTCAGTCTTTAGTTTTTAAGGACAGCATGCAATTAGAAATCACCAAAAATTTGCATTTTGTTTGAATAACTGTAGCAATCATGTTCTGAGTAAGTACAAAAAATATCTGCAACTGCAAATGAAGTTAATAACTTACAAAAACAGAATAATACAAACCATTCCTTGCCAAGGTGGTGGTGGTCCCATGTTATGAAATTCCCTCACATAATCATTGTAGGACTAAAATGAAAGATGATAACATCAATATAAATATCATCTCCAAACTAAAATAAATCACATCCTGATTTTATCTATTTTAAATACATAAAATTAAATGCTTACCCCATTTAAAAACACATCTCGGCGAACTCCTGAAAATCGTCTGTTGGGAATAAGATTTGTGAAACTAAATTCAGGTAATTCATAAACTAGTTCCAAGAATGTAATGCAAAGCTAAGCAAGAGTGAGCCTGACTTACCTGTCTACTTCCTGGTATCGTGGATCCTTTAAATACCCTGTTCAAACATCAAGTATTTCAGTAAATCAAATTTATATTTCTTATTATGGCTAAATAATTAAACCTTCCTTACCACTTGCTTCAATTTTTTCCATGAAATATGTACTTTAAGTGAGACTACTATTGTCTTATTCCACTTGCAAATTTTCTTCTCAAATTACATGATAATTGAGGAAATAACTACATAACTTAATGATATCACAGGATTGTAAATTTCTAGAGGAGCTTTCAAATGTATCTTCTAAGTTCCGGGTCCAAATCTTGCTAAATAGAAAATTTCTTTATTGTGCATCACAGGAAGGGGACGGGAGAGGGACTACCTCGAGAACACTGTAGCATGACTTCTCTAAGCAAATGCTAACCTTGCTTAGAAAACCATAGATAAGTTTTTAAAAAATGCACTTATGAGGGAAGGAAACAAAATTGCAAAAGTTGCAAAAATGAAGATGTATACATTTTAAATCAAAAAACCATGGTGACAGAAAATTATATGTATTTTCCTCTTTCTTCTTTTAGTAAAGACCCAGAAAATTAAAACTTAATATCTAAGTGGCCATGTTACCGAGGAAAAGCTATTTTCATTTTCTGCGACAGCCATCAACCATCTTGGAAAGGAATGAGACTTATCAAGCCACCTGTTAGACAACAGTGTATAATGCCCACTAATGCCAACTTCCAAACTGTAAGTTATACAAGTCTGTTACTGACACTGTTCTAAATATATGATATCCTATCCTTTTATGAATGTAGTTATTTTTTTTTTAAGTTCTAGTAAGGAACAGATTAACTGAAAAGCTGTATTCAGATTACAAACTAAGTACTTCCCATTCCTCTACAAAACATGAAGTTTTTTTTAACATTTTTTAAAAAATAGCATGATTTTACTTTCCAACTGAAGATACATACCACATGAAACACTAATACCACAGGATACAAGAAGTATAATGGTCACTGCTTTACCTAACTGTATTTAAATTTAAACACACGTGCAGGTAGTTTCCATTTTTGCAAAATTAGCAATTTCAATTAATAGACTGTGATAAGCCACACCAGAATAAATCAGACAACTTCAACAATGTGAGGAAATAATTACTAAAGATTTCCCAAGGTTTAAGGAGTTATGTCCTGAATTTCTTTTTTCACTTTTAAAACTACAGGATTTACAGTAAGTTTTTTGTTTTGTTTTGGTTTTAATAATTTTAAATCAAATATCTGCAGGATTATAAAATATTAACCTGGTCTCTGGTGAAACTCAGGGGGATAGTCAATCCTTGGTTTCTTTCTGCTGTTATGAATATCATAATCTTCTGGTCGACGCCTACACAAATTAGACACATTAGAAATTAAACCAAAGACTGCTGGGGAGAACAAACAGTAAAGCAAAAATTTCTGACAGAATAATTACAAAGAATTATTATTTCCCTTAAATTAACATCTTGATTTCTAATAAGCAAACTGTCATATAATTCCTAATTTTTAATTTCTCAAATTAATTCCTACAAACCAAACATTAAATGCACTACTGCTGACTGACCAGTAGAAGCAGATATTCTCTGCAATCTCATGTTATCATGAGACAACCAGAAGTCATCTGGCCAAAACATGCAAATCACACTTTAGCAGTCTAAATATTTAACAATTAAAAGACTTTCTCAAATAAAATCTCTATTTAGGTGAAAAAAAAAAAAGGAAAAAACCCTCCTCTGTCATTATACTATGTACAATAGGGAACTCTAAAATCTGTGTTTGAACTTTGTCATTTTAAGTTGTATCTAAACAAAACTAAGACTTTATTTTTCCTCTGCTTTGCAAAAAATTACACTTTTCATATGATCATACAGAAAACTTGCTATTTACTAAAAGTGACTTTACAAGAAAGTTCTAAAAAATCTTTATACTTAGAAAAAGTTTCTCAGTAAACAGTTCTTCTTTCTATACTTCATACATGAATTACAGATTTTTTTTCCAGAGACAAAAATAAAACTAGCTTTTTATAAATTGGCAAGTAAATTGGTCAGAGTTGTAACAAAGTTTACATAACTAGTTCAAAGTGTATTATTCTTCAGGAGGTGAAATTTTACTATCTATAGAGGGCTACTCTTTACTGTCTTCCAGAATCTAAAAACACTTCAATTTTCTTAGTAGATAAAAAGGAATGAAAATAAAAACAAAAAATCCAGAATATTTAGAAAATAAATTTATCTTTTTACCCTTAATGTCAAATAAAGACTCTTATTTACAACCTGGCATCACTAGTTTTTCAGCTATTTCTCTGAATATCAACTGCTTTCATTAACTTATACAATACAAGTTCACTTAAACT
Source organism: Galagoides demidoff (assembly GCA_963574575.1). Taxonomy (NCBI): domain Eukaryota; kingdom Metazoa; phylum Chordata; class Mammalia; order Primates; family Galagidae; genus Galagoides; species Galagoides demidoff. The sequence goes on from CAUYQV010126005.1 coordinate 11,966, forward strand.
GCAAAGTTAAGTGCAATAACCCCATTCCCCCCAACAGAATAAAAACAGTTGCATCTACAATAAATAATACTAAGAAAATTAAAAGCTGGTTTAAAAAATAAACATACCGCTTTCTTGTAGTTTGGGGAGTGCATTTACGACCGGTATAAAACATGATAGTAACAGTTCATACAGTAGTCCAACTACTGTCTGTAAGCCACATACATAAATGGAGGCCCTGGCAGGCTTGAGAGGAGGTGTGGTGGTGTGATAAGTATGGTTTGCAGTCCATTGCAAAACTGAGGTAAAACTTCACTTGTATATACTGTATTGCACTGGAAACCTCTCAGCTTAAACTTCAAAAGACATCTTGGTGCTCAGTCCTTTTAGGCCAAAAGTAAGGGGCCCTGCCAGGTTTCCTCCTACCTACTTGACAGTGTCCTTTTTAAGCTCAAAGAAATGGGGACTCTTGTTGTATTATCTGTACCTACCACAGGATGTTTCCACCAAAAGGAAACTTAACCAAAGGTTTCATCCCATCAACCATACATCCAATAGTCTTTAGCAGAATATTTTAGATTTAGCTGTATGCAAATCTACACAGGGAAAGGTGTTGGGTAGAAGGGCTTAAATCAGTCCTTTGCAAAGACTTCTCCAATTCTGTAACAAGTTAAACCCCCTTTTCCTGGAAATGCTGTTTAGTTCATAAAGCAGTGATCAATAACCATGGCGATCCTCTAAAAAACACTTTAAGTCCACAGGTACTGCCAGCATCTGGAAAAGCTGTAAACAGACACAGCAACAGCCCTTCTGTTTGGTTTGTTGCCGGGTCTCCCAGGGCCACTTGATCCCCTTTGGAAAGAACCTATTGTTTTCGGAAGCTCAGCGAGATGTGTGAATTCACTGGGTACGTGTTAGAGAATATCTGGCAATAGGGGAACACATCACGGTGGTAAAATCTGAGACAGTCCCAATAATGCTCCTCTTGAACATCAAAACAACTTAAAATATTTTATCCTCTAAATGAGGCGTCATCTTCTGAAAAAATATTAGTGATCCTTTTTAAAAGTCCCATATCTGATAAGGCTTATCCAGAGATACACCTGAAAGAAAAGGCTTTTTACAAAATATTAACAATTTTTGCAAATAAAGATTTCCTTCTCTTCCTCTTTTCTAGCCTGTTCTTATTAACAAATGCCTACCTCATTTCAATTGTATACATCATATTATCAGAGTATTATCTAATCTAAACTGGTTATCACTCTTTAGCAAATTATTTTTTTCTGCATAAGGAAAGATCCCCATTTTCCTCTTGAAAAATGACTGAGACCAAGGTGACCATGTGAAATCCTCAATGAAGCCACAAACTAGTCCATGCAGCTTGATTTGAGGATTTTCTCTTTCTTCTTTATCGCAGAACAAACTTTTGACGAATCACATTCCTCCATCATGTTATTCTGATACATGTGCCTATTATCAGTCCAAAGAACGTTTCTAACCTTCCCACATCCCGGACTGGTTCTCGACGGGAAGGACGTCCTCTTGACCTGGGCTGAGAGTGCATTCTTCTCTTGTGACGCATTTTATGAATGACCTGATACAAGTCAATACTTTCGTCAGGGGGAAACAGAAGACAAAGCTGGGTCCCACATTCAAGTTCAATTTCCTAGAATAGGAAAGTAGCGATTTACAAGACAAAAACAGGAGAGCCTTTCAACAGTTTTGTATTTTCCTGACGTATAAGAATAAAAACTGATTTGGAGGCTTCCTTCCCAAGGCTGATGATCATACAGGATTTCAGAAACTTCTAGACTTACAGACCTTTCAAGTGTTTTACATATTTATACAAAGGGTATAAACTAAAACTGTAGAATCTCCCGAGCAAAACACACACACAGAGTTGCTTAAAACTCTGTGACAATCACCCTCTGAAAACAAAGGAGTATTTCTTTGTGCAAAACACTAAAATACCAAGACAGAGTCATCCATCTTACATAAGTGAAGGGAAAATACATATTAGTGTGTTTGCCAAAAACTGTGCTAACTGAGAACTTCTAAATCAGGGGTCCTCAAACTTTTTAAACAAGGGGCCAGTTCACTGTCCCTCAGACAGTTGGAGGGCCAGACTGCGGGCCCTGGGACGAGTTAGCTGCGAAGCAGGATAGGCAGTGGCAGCAAAAACACCCGGCAGGTCGGGTAAATGTCCTAGGCAGGCTGCATGTGGCCGGTGGGCCATAGTTTCAGGATGTCTGTGCTAAATGCACTAAAATAAATCAGATTAACCAGAAAGGCAGACTAACCTACAGACTTTTTGAAATTTGTATTTTCAATTATTACATTTTTAGCTACATTTTTAATGTTAGTAATTATGACAATTACTAACATTTTTACTATAAGCCAGGAAAATATAATTTTTTTTTCTTTTTTGAAACAGTATCACTATGTTGCCCTTGGTAGAGTGCCATGGTGTCACAGCTCACAGCAACCTCAAACTCTTGGGCTTAAGCGATTCTCTTGCCTCAGGCTCCCAAAGTAGCCGAGACTATAGGTGCCTGCCACAAGGCCCAGCTATTTTTTTGTTGCAGTTGTCACTGTTGTTTAGCTGACACAGGCTGGCTTCGAACCTGCCAGCCTCAGGACATGTGGCCAGCACCATAACCACCTTGTTATGGTCACCAAGCCAGGAAAATATAAAATTACTTCTGGCTCAGAATTATGTGTGAAACTATGTGGGTCAAAGGTTTTGACTTAAGTTCTACACACTTTCACTTACAGATTACCTTACCTTAATCTTTTGGAAGGCTGATTTCTACTTAGAAAACTTCAGTTAGTATGTTAAATGGCAATTCTAACATGTACACTTAACAAAATCAAGCCAATTCTCTTTAATTTATTACCTGAAAGTACCATTTCAAAATTGTGGGGGGTCTTATTAGTCAATCTTAAATCACAATAATCATGAATTCCACATAAGAATATATTCTTTTAAACTTTCATATGAATTCCTTCAGAAATGGTTCAAAGATGTCCTTCAATTAAAACCTCTTTAAGGGCTGATTACATGTTATGTATTTTTAAAAAGAATCAGTTACTCAGAATAATAAAGTTTTGTGAAAGAAAAAAAATATGAGAATTTGGGCTTTTATATCTTCACAATGACTTTACCATGTATTTTTGTTAGAATGAGTATTTACGGCTTACGTTAAAAACAGAGTGTCTGGTAAAAATTTAAAAAAGGATCAATTAAAACAACAAACCTGTCCATCACGCCCAATCTTTACTGGCTTATGTTCATTCCAAGGGTTGGTGAGATGAGCCGACTTAGTGAAGGGTAATTCTCGCCTAAATACAAAATAATATCAATTATTCTCTTGCAAATTCCTTTAAGGACCTTATAGTACCTTCAGGAGTAAATTCCTATGTTAACTGTGATTTAAATATGATTACAATTTTAAAAACCACTTATAGTGGTGGAATTTATCGCCCTTCACAGACTACCTCCTTTCAAGTTCTTTTCTGGGGGAAAAAAAAAAGCTAAACAACATAGTACTCAAGACAATGGGCTTGAAAGCTAAAACAATTTGTGGCTTAAACCCCAGCTATCTTTAACTTCTCTGAGCCTGAATTTCTTCATCTGATAAAAATATCATCCTCTACCTTCAGTTGTTTTACATAAGTTTGCAATAAAATGACATAAAATATTTAACATATCCCCTGCTTCTGTGTACTCAAAATCTATAACCTAACCCTTAACCTGGCTGTTAACACCAAGTGAAGCCGAGTGCCCACCCTCAGCACAGGGCTGCTCTCTTCCATTCCTGTCTTCCCACTTCAGCAAAGCAGCATTCTCCACACCAGGAAGAGGTTCTCAATTTAAGTAAGTTGTTCACTTAATTCATGTATTTGTATTGATTAGGCCATCTACTTAAAGCCAACGCAGTTATCTATATAATTTAATCTCTAATAACCTGGTTCGAGATCTCTGAAACACAGGGCAAAACGGTCTCACAGAATTTTAGACATCCTGTATACTTATAGACTTATATCAATCTAACACAATGATAAACACAAAGATGGTATGTAATAAACAGTAGTTAGGTGCCAAGGAATGATCAGAAATTAACTTTACCAGCATTTGGTAAAGTTTTTATCTACTTATACATAAAACAAATGCCAAAATAAATCATTGTTCAAAGAACTGTTCACAGTACCTACAATACAAATGGAACTGTTTAGCCAACAGACACGCACAGGTAAGACAAAGCAGCCAGTACCCCCGACCTTCCAGCCGTCAGCCGGGATAGGTGCACACACAGCTCTCTGAAGAGCAGGCACCACCTGCAGGACACAAAAGTCTTGTTTTGTTTAAGTGGGGGGTGGCCTCAAAAAATGTTTCCTGGAAGAAGTGGTATTTGAGACAAGCCTGAAAGAAAAGCAGCTCAGGTAAAGCCTTCTGCAGAGGCAAAGCAGGCCACATCTGAAACAGACACGTTTGTGTAGGCACTGAGGAGGGAGAGCAACAGCAGGATCTAGGGCACAAGCCATATAAGCACTGACTCTAACCTCACACACTTTTTTTTCTAGTGGTAAGACAGGATTTTGTTAGACAGAAAGGACAGGAGTAAAAAGCACCAGAGCTTATGGCAAATGGGAAGACCCAAGTCAGAAGTCTCCCCTACACACACTTGCTTAAAAGGCAAATAATGCTCAGATTTTATATAACTTCTTTTAAGTCTCAAAAAACTTATGATATTTACAAGGAGGTAAATATACCAGAATTCAGCTAACAAGGTGGCAGGCATGCTCTGTGCTGGTAGAGATTCATACACAGGGGGAGCGGGAACAGCCAGTTATGAAAATGCCGGCTAGTACAGCTTAAGAGCTTGGTTTCTTAGTAAGATACACATCTTACTTCATACTTGAGGAATGATTCAAGAGGATGATTTTTAGTTCCTTTTCAGACTACTTGGAGGTAGAGAGACTAGAACCAGTCCATCTCAAAAACTTACAGGGGTGTCCAGTGTTTTTTCTTTTCGGCTGCATATTGCATGCCATTTTAAACAGTTACAGGAAAAGTGAAAACCTACAGCCACTGAAATATAGAAAGGTTGCAAATGACTAACACCAAAAGGTGGTAGCAGTGTGATTTAAATATGAGCAATGGGACACTTAAAGCACAATTAAGGTGCATGCTGAATGGACGCTGAGCTAAACAGGAGTCTTCCATTGCCCTGGCTCCAGCTGAAGAGCATTTTGCTCACTACTTCAACATACCAATCTCTGCCAGATCAGTGCAGAACACTATAAAGCCTCAGGCAAAACAGGCTCAGACCACATCAGGAGAAACTGGAGCGCCTGTGGTCCCTGCAGTGCCCTTTATTTGTCCATCTTTCTCTAAACCACAATGAAAGAGCAGGCCCACCTTTTGAGCAAGTGCGTTATGAAAAAAGGCTACAGATACCAACTGCCTTAGTTCTGAGTGTGAGAGCAGCTGGCTGCCCAGTGTTCACTTCTAGCTGTGCATCCTGGTTAACAGGCCAAGCACTAGCACTGGTCTGCAGCCTGGGGCTAGGGTCTCTAGAGAACATGGAAGGGACTCCCTGATCTAACTAAGCAGCTCTGCAAAGAGGGTAAATTTTAAAAAACAAACTGTACAGAGGCTCTATGTACTGCACAGTAGTTTGGTATATGTTAAAAGAATGGAAAAACTGAAATAAAAGAGAAATGGTCATCTGGGCTGAACATAAAAGGAGTATGAAATCCAATCAGTAAATTTAATTCTGGATGAATGACAGCTCATAAATAATGATCACAGCCTTATTTTGAGCTAATTACAGGTGGCAACTTAAGTAAGTCACTTGTTCTGTCTCTTTCTTATCAAGTAGCATGCAATTATCCAGTTTCAAACTTCTTCCTTGTGCTTACAAAGCACTTGAGCCACCAGGGACTCAACAGGTTTGGGTGGGTCTCAGACTCTACAATTTAACATTGAATGCCACTGATACGAGTGATCCAGGGACAACACTTAAAGAAACTTAGTCTAGTTACTATCATATCTGAAAGATCCTTACATAAAAGTCTAATGACTATCATATCTGAAAAGAAAAATAATTAACAGCAGTTACTATTATTAACAGCAAAGCTCTCACTATTTATAAACACTGAATCCTTTTCATGTTGAGTTAAATGTAATTCTCATCCATACATAACACTTAAACTCAAGGAGTTCAAGTAACCTATTTAAGGAAATTATCAACCAATAAGTATCACATGCCTCCAGAGCTGTCAAGTATTGTAAAATTACTGTTGAACAGAGCTTATGGGTATTAAAAACTTATAATTATAATATTTTATTTAAAAATATTATTTCTAGGTAAACCTAAGATATATTTTAAGACAATAAAAGCACTTTACTCCTCAGAATTTTACATCTGATGTTAATATGGACTATTTGGATTCTTTTCTTCTGTTGCTATACACATTTCAAACAATAAGATAGTCAAGAATGAAATGAAGAATATTTAGACTAATCTATGAACTAAACTCATCTAAAAAACTGAGAAACAAATTTCCTTATCAGAAATGTGAAAATGAAGGTTAACAGAAATAATACAATTATTTCCTCTGGCCTTTGACAATCAGTCACAAATGCACAAAATAAATAAAAATTAATAAAACAAAAATGTCCTTGCCAAAAAATAACTGTCATCTTGGTTCTTGCTAGAAAATTGTCATCGGACTATTAAGCTTTAACAACCTCAATTTTAACTTCCAACTGTTAAATTTTGAAACCACGGGGACAAGGGCATGAGGGTGTCACCAAGAGTCTCAACACTGCATCACACACTTCCAACACTATAGTCTCACCTGCCAAATCGCTCCAGGTTATATGAAAAGCTATTTTTGCTAACCACATTTAAGAGACAACCCGTAATTCATTTAATCAACTTTCTATGAAGAAGAATTTAGATGGCTTCTGATTTTTCCCCACAGAAAGCATAATGGGCTGAGTAGTTTCCTGCGCATAGCTGTCTGCTACTGTACTAACAATCAGCCTCACACAGTTTCACATCACTTAATCTCGGGGGGCTGGAGGACAACCCTCTGAGAAGGGCGTCCTCAGGTGACTCGGTTGTTACGCAAACATCTCAGAATAAACTTACACACACCTGGAGGACACAGCACAGTGCACATCTAGGCTACAAACCTGCACAACATGCCGTTACTGTGAACAGACTGTCACACAGGGAAAGCATTTGTGAACAGTGTTATAGGCCATGGTCCCACAGGTGGTTCACTGGAGATGGAGCTATCGGACAGTGCCAGTTTCTACTGCCCCTGCCCAAGTATCTCCATAGCTCCTCATTCTCCTACAGCACAAGCCAACCCGGCCCATGATCTTCATTACCATTCATCTCTGTCTTTTGTTCTTCTTTTACTAACTCTCTGCTTAACAAAAAAAGCGACTCTATCCCAACTCACAGGGTCAATGGTTTGTTTCCACCCTCTTCCATGCGCTGCTCTATTCAAACCAACTTATAACTCACAAAGTATCCATATCCTTTTAAATACTTAACTAAGATTAATTTTATAGGGTAATAAATTTGTGCATGCCATGTACTAGCTTTATACATATAATAATTTGGTAAGGAACTAAAAATTGCTGTAATAATTATTTTTAAAATAAGTCCTAACTAATTTTCTAATAAACATAGTTTAATCTTAGCCCAATTTCAGAAGATTTCAATATCAACTAAACTTTGCTAACTCCTTAAAATATATTAATTGTCCACAACTAATCACCTCCAAAACTGTTAGCCAAGTGAGAGTAATTATTTTCCCATTCCACAGTGACTGCCATGTTAAATCACTAAAATCACATAGATATGTCAGACAACATTCTAAGCAACTACCCAATTTAGTTATTGCTATATTACTAACACGGAGAACAAATGAAACAGACAAAACTCTTGTTAAGTAAATCTTTGCCCTTTGCACCCTGTATTAAATGACAAAGGTAGTGTACAAGATTAAGATAAGCATGTGATGCTATTTTTACTTTAACAAATTATTCCCAACTATAACCCATTCAAGGGAGGGGGTGGGGACTTTTTCTACGTGTGTCATTTACCTGCAGATCCAGTCTATCTTGAAGACGCCTCCCAGCATTTTGGCGCTCATCCCAGCTGGGAGCACCCAGTGTATGGGGGACCCCCCATGGTGCGACTCTGAAGAAAGCCTTGCAAACCCTGTAGGATTGTATCACAACATTAGATGCAGATGCTAAGATAATTAACGCTTTTATATGTCCAAATTATTTTTATTCTTACCTTGAAATTTTCCACTCTCTCTGACAGAAAATATTAAGATGACACTCCTTGCAGATCTGAAAGCAGCATTTAATTTCTTTTCATTTACAGGGAGTGTAGACCATACACCCTATGCAAATAACATAAAGATCACAAATTAACTGCAATCCTCTCATGTTTCCATTTAAATCTGCAAAAGAGCAGCCTACACACAGATTACAGTGCACTTCAAATTTCAGTAAGCTATAAGGAAGAAAGGTCTTATTGTCAGCTGACAAAATAATGTAGTAAAAATTTGTTTAAAAAAAGCAGTTAGCTATAATTATTTTAAAATCAATCATTTACTATGGTAAATACATGCTGTTTGAAGGTGAATTCCAACGTGTATGTATGTCTTTCTGAGAAACTGTGCTTAAATAATTAAAAAAATTACTGTTTTGGTAAGCTCATAAATAAAGAATTTCTGTCAAGAGACTAGCTATGTTTCTATTTATTTTATCTTTTTAAGCAATTTTTCTATTTAAATTCAAATTTTCATGTATGTTTGGCTGAAGATGCCTGTGTTTTATCTAGAGCCAGAACACAGTTATTTATTAATTTCTGAAGCAGTTTAACTAATTCTTCATTCATAAAAGATTAAAAAAGATGTAATGGTAAGATAAGGCAGAAGCTCTAGTTGATTTAGCTCACACCAATCTGTTCATATGAGCCGTATCTTTACTACAGTCATCCCTCAGTGTCTGGGGGGAGGAATGGTCCTATGACCCCTTGTTTGATACCCAAACCCCCAGTGCTCAGTCCCTCACACAACAGGCATAGTATTTGTGTGTGACCCATGCACATCCTCCCAGACACTTTAACTCACCTCCAGAATACTTATAATCCCTCATACAATATTAAATGCTATAGAAAAAGCTATCAAACTGTTTTGTTTCTGATATATTTTACTGTTATATTTTTTCCATTTATACTTCAGTTTAAAGTAAAGTTTGGGAGTAAATCCAAAGATATGGAACCCATGAACACAGAGGCCACTGTGCTTCTGCCTAACTATACTACATTTGGATAACAAAATAGGCTACCACTACACAGGCTATGTGGTTCACTATTTCTCTCTGCTAGGCAAGTTTTACTGGTAATACTTGACTTAAGTTAGAAATAGAAAATACTGAAAGAAATGGTCAGAAAAAATTTAACTTTAGTTTTAATTTTCTGATGATCAAACTGTACAGTTACTCAATTTAAGCCAAACTAGCAAAAACATTATGATGGCTTTATAACACAAATTTATTTTTGTAGTGAAAACATAGAAAATTAGTATCTTATAACGTCCTGGAACAAATTGGTATATCCTTTTTGTAAGGTCTGGGGTGGTCCAGTAAGCTAATTCCTGTCTTTTCTTCCAAACCCACGTAATATTACTTCTAACAAACTAAAGAAACTCTCCAGGAATGATTTATTTTTCAAAAAAAATCGCAAAGCATGAAACAACATCAACATAAAACAAAAACTGGTTAACTAAAGAAACTTAAAAGTGTTAGCATATATTACCAACTGAAGAAATACGGAACCAAAATCTACAGAAGTAGATCTTTTACAGTATAAAGTTAAATTACAGTCTTCAACAAAGAATATTCTGATTCCTAAAACCCACATATGAAATAAAATAAAACTCAATTACTATTAGGTTTCCACCAATTCTAAGTGGCAACTGGGCTGTAGATCTTTAAAGTTTCAATGAGAAGTACAGCATCTCATGTTACTGAAAGTAACTTAAGTCCACTTTCCCATTTAAAAATTTCAAGGTTAGGATAGTTTCAACAGAACTAATGCTAATACCTTAGCTTTGGCAAGTGACACATTCTCATGGTTGTTACTCTTTATGAGGAAAAATCTTGCATCCTGAAGGACATATTTGAGTTTACTGGTTTGATCTGGAAAAAAAAAAATCCAAATTGATTAATCACAAGCAATTACCACATAAAAGGGTATAAATTATACTAAGTAAAATTAGCCCTCTACAACCCAGCTAAACTTGTAAAACTCAACAATCACCCATCTGACCTGGAAAGCTAAGTCACAACATGTAATAAAGTAAAGTTAAAAAAAGACAACTAGCATTTTGGAAGAAGGTGAACCTCATCTAGTGATGTTCCGATATATCAGATCCATACTAAAGAATGAAACTAGCTACAAGTATTACACAATTTGTATCATATATATTTAAAGAGAATGAACTATTATGCTATTTATATATATACACATCCCATTTTGTCCAAAAACTAAAATTCCCTGAAATGTTTGGTATGGCTCTAAAAGACAGGCAGTAAGAAGTAGACACAGAGCTTTCTACATAAGATTGTATTACTTTTCTTAATTTAATATATCAGAACATTACTACATTAAAGCCAACTACTAATGGAGAACTAATAAGGCAAAGTAATGACTTTATGCAGCATGCAATGGAAACAATTTCAAATTTAAATGATACCTTTTCGGACAGCACGAACGGAAGATGATAATTTCTCATGCTTCTTTTCTGAACCTGTATTTAGCCAAAGTACATTTGTTCAGATTGAGCTTTAATAGAGATAAGACAAAATTTCTACAGTCTTTCACATAAAATTCTCATTCAAGACAATTTATTCCTACTGACGCACCCACACACACAAAAAAAATACTTCTCAATGTGTACGAGTGTTTTGGTTTTGGGTTGTTTGGAATTTTTAAAAAATATATTTGAACAATTTCCCACTCAGAAAACTAGTCACTGAATCATCATCTTCCAAGAAAAAAAAGTAAAAATTCCACTTAAGCAGTAACAGAACAGGATTAAAAGAAGAAAAAGCTTAGTTTCCTCTAGAATTATTACACTGAACATGCCGAAAATCAGTACTAATGCACATCAACAAGGTCACACTAAACTAGAGCCTCCACACATCCTAGAGCAGATCACGTTAGCATCAGTCAGATACCATCACTGGTGAGAGTAAAATGCAAATACCTGCATACGACTCTGACGCAGAACTTCCACTTCTATCAAAAACAATTGGAGATATGCCTCTAGCTCTCTTCCTTTCCTTCTTTTTCTCATCTAAAAAGAATCCACACAGGAGTTTTCAAATATTACAACATAGAAACTAAAACAAGTAATTAAGCAAGAATTTGTCACCCTGCATCTGGTTTTTGCACAGCCCTCATGCAAACTTCACCTCTCCCCTACTCCCTCAATTTCTATTTTAACGACACTATTCAAAAACTGTAACAGTCAACTATTTAAAGAGCTTTAAATAAATTCTCTCCCTTAATTTTCAGAACAAATTAATGAGATATTTTCATTTACAGATGAAGAAACTTTGGCTGACAGGGTGGCTAGGCAACTTGGCCAGGGTCTAGGTTCCCCGTTGGCAAAATATGGACACAGAGTTCTGGTCCTCTGGCTTGAGAATACAAACCTTTGAGCCCTGTTCTTATTGAGTGAGTTAAAGACATTTTACTACTACTCATTAAAGGGGACTATGTGTCTAATTAGCTTTTGTTTTCATTTTCTTCAAAAGTTCTGATGTTTCTTTTAAATTTTCTTCCATGGATATTTTCTTTCAGATGTGTAAGCACTGTGAATTGATCACACTAAAAATACTACCTCTCTTGTTGCTATTAAAAAATAACATTTTATGGTTCAAAGTATGGAAAGACCCCTCACTGAGACAACACAACAGACAAAATAGATGCAGAAGACCCTGCCCAGCTGCCTTCATACAATGCTAGACCTAGCATTAGTATCAAAATCTAACAGAATTTTTTGCCATTTTTGGTAAACTCCCACTTCTCTTAGCCCCCTCCCCCAACTATTCCCCTCAAGTCAAAAAAAAAAAATTGAAAGTCATCTGATGAAGTTTTACAAACCATAAAACATATTGCTTTTATAACAAAGCTACTAAGAAGTCTGAGGAAAACATAAAATAAACTAAAGTCTAACAGAAACTAAAGAACAGCCATGACAGAAACTAAACTGTAACCTCTGGTATTTAAAGACTGCCAGCAGCAGTCTCCACAGCCAGGTGTGGCGGCTCACACCTGTAATCCTAACACTTTGGGAGGCCAAGTTAAGGGGACTGCGTGAGGCCAGGAATTGAGAACCAGCCTGGGCAACATTGCTTCACTTCTACAAAGGATTAAAAAAAAAAAAAAAAAACTTAACCAGGTATGATAGCCTTCGACTCTAGTCCCAGCTATGCAGAGGCTGAGGTAGGACTGCTGAACCCAGGACTTTGAGGCTGCACCGAGCTATTACTGCACCACTGTACTCCAACCTGGGTGACAGAACATCTCATTTCTATTAAAAACAAAAACAACCCCCCCCCAACTGACATCTCATAATTAAAGAGCTCCAAATCTGTCTCATTTTTCTCTCACACGGTATAGAGAAAAACTACTATATGAAAAAAATAATTTCCAGCATACTGAACATAGTACCCCAATGCATATTCCACATAAGGAATTCTCCTCTTTCCAGATATCTCTTTTAAAACAATAACTTCTGTTAACAGCTTTGGTATCAAATTTATTGAAAAAATAAAGGCTACCATTCAACTGGAAATGTCTTCACAAAAATAAAGCATCATTAAGCACTGGCCGTCATCTAATCTAGGCGCTTATTAAAATTACAGACTATTCCAGCTCCTATCTGTGTAAATAAGTCCTCTTTAACTTACACAACACAAACATTCAAGTTCAATACTGTTCCTAACAGACAAGAAAAAGAAGATGCCTGTAATAAAGTGCTCCCTCCCCCGAGTGGTTTCACTCTCCCTTCATAGCAAATAAAGTCCAATGCTTACTGCCAATGCAGTTTTTGTTCCCTGTTGTCATAAATTTTAAAGGTATACCCCATCAGTTTGCAAAAAGCACAATGGGGGCACAGATGTAAAGATTCTAATTTTTACATTAAATTCAACAATTTATCTACTGAACTCTTTTAACTCCCTCAAAAAACTTGCCAACTCCCAAATCCACAACTCCAGTGAACAAAAGGTTGTGAGCACTTCAGTGGCCAATCATGGGAGAATAAACTTGCCATCTGCTCTGTCATCTACATTGTACCAGGAATATGATTACTAACAATGTACTACTTACTAAATGTTAAAATTTAATTATGAAATTATGTGCTCCTAAGGGGGGAAAAATTAGTTTTGATTCTGCTGTCAAATGGCATTTTACTATGAAAATATTTTAGTAAGTGGGCAGGTTTAAAGAAACTATATTTCAAGTATGCCAGTGTTTAAACAAGCTGTTGTTTACTGGCATAATAATGTAAGAACTTACAACATTAAAATGTGAAATACATTTACTTATAAACAACTGGACCTGTGTGTGTGTGGCTTTTTTTTTTGGAGACCAAAGTCTCAGTCTGTTCCCTGGGTAGAGTGCCCCTGCATTATCGTAGCTCACATAAACCTCAAACTCCTGGGCTCAAGTGATCCTCCTACCTCAGCCTCCTGAGCAGCTGGAATTATAGGAACACACCAAGACACCCAGCTAATTTTTCTATTTTTAGTAGAGATGGGCTTTCACTTTTGTTCAGGCTGGTCTCAAACTCCTGAGCTCAAGGGATCCTCCCACCTTGGCCTCCCAGAGTACCTGGATTACAGGCATGAGCCACTGTGCCAGGCCTGGAATAGTGTTCATTTACAACACAATCAATTTGAAGCTGGGAAACATCTTTAGTGAAATATGCAAATTATTATTCGAGATTATTCAAATGTATTTACAACACTCAACAGCATATAATTAACTATAAAAGATTATAAGACAATGCTATTAAGATGCCCCCATCTCCTCAAAATTTTATAATTTAGACGTTTTCACGAATAAAACCAATAGTTTTTTTTCCCCCAGAGACAAACTTTTATATAAAAAGTAGTACCTGATCCATCTGTGCCTGAACCAGATCTGACAGACCCATCTGTGAAGGAAACAGATTCAGAACCAGAGTCACTGGCCTCACTCCGAGTGTCATAGTCATTCCCCTCCTCCTTCTGGTCTCTCTCATCCTGTTCATATTCTTCCTCCTCCTCCTCCTCTTCCTCCTCTTCTTCCTCTTCCTCTTCCTCCTCCTCCTCCTCCGCATCTTCATCCACCTCTTCATCTTCCTCTGCATCTTCTTCTACCTCTTCGTCCTCCTCCACATCTTCTTCCACACCTTCCTCCTCATTCTCAGTGTTGTTGCCTTGCTCATCAGAAGACCCACTGGTGCCTGTCTCATGGTCAGAGCCATATTCTTCAGAGTTCACTTCTTCCTTAGAAGACTGGCTGGATCTGCTTGCACGTCTATCCAATTCAAGCCCAATTCTCTGATGTTTAAAGAAAAAGGGAATCAGCAGTCATATAACAGAAAAGGTCAGAGTGAAAAAATAGTTCTAAAGCCTTAAGAATAATTGCTTTCTGTTTTATATCTGGAATAACATTTACTACCTCAGAACCATCTGGTGTAGGGGACTTAGTCCTCCTTTCAGGATCCCTTTTCCGCAGGCAAGATTTTTCAGGCTGATTCTTATAAGGTTCTCTGGAAGTACTGCTTGATAGACGAATTTTCCGATCAGCATCCAGACGCTTGCTTCTTTCAGACCTTTGATAGTCCTCATTTTTATATTCTGTAACTGACTTTCCTTTTGTACTAACTATTCTTTTGTTATTGCTGACAGATGAACTCAATGGCTTAGAAATCAATTGTCTTGAATGGATAGAAGGCTTTTGTCGCTTGGTATCAGTAGATTCCATTCGATCGCTTTTTCTTTTTGATCCTTTAAAATACAATTTAAAAAGACACAAAGTTTTTGTAATATTCCATTTATTTCACCAAAGATTAACAGATAATATACATCAGGGAGAATAAAGCCTTATTTCGTCAAAAAGGCTTCAGAAATATTTTTACTCCACTTAAGAGAAAACATAAATTTTGACTATTGGAATAAATCCAGATATTTAAGAAGTTTCATATATTAAAATAAAACACACACAGTTTGTTACATGTTTGGTTAACTGCCTCAAAAAACAAGTACAAAAGCATGGTTCCTAAAAAACTGCATCTCCTCTATTAGTCATTTTAACAAAATTAATAGAAATCTTACATACCCTTTTTCTCGTTTTTATCTTGTTCACTCTCTGGATTATACAGTTCATCATCCTGTTCAGGTACTTCAGTCAAAATATCATCTAGAACATTAAGTTCTCCATCTGCAAACAAAATTTAAAATTAATAGGAAAAAATCAGCATCATGTAATAAGTAATTACTAAGTGTGAGGCCATAAGCCCCAATGAGTTTTTACTTCAAGATTAAGGCATAAGACTTACTTCTATAAAATAATACAAGTTAAAGAATATATACAGAAATCTTCCAAGTTATGAGCATACAACCCGTAGGCTGTAAAAAGAAATACTAGAATACATAAAAGGATTTTTATTGACTTTTAATTTCTAACTTGCCATGGTTTTCAAATGTGCACAATGAAATCAGTAAAGAAATACATGTGTAAAATTTATAAATATACACTTATCAAAATGTGTACTCTCCGTAAGATTACAAAGGAAAATCTAGTAATTTCACAAGAAGAAATCTGGCAAATGCCAGCTTAACCAGGCAATCCAAGTTGATATCACCAATAACATCAGACAAACCCAAATTAAAGAGTACCCTAACATGTCACTGTCATGAGACATAAGAACTAAGAAGCTATTCTATAATAAACGAGACTAAAGGGATGTGACAACTGAATACAACCCTTGATCTGAGACATAATTTGAAAAACTAGTGAAATCTTAATAAAGTTTGTATATTAGAATCAATATCAATGTTAATTTTCTGATTTTGATAGTATATGGTTAAATTTTTTAAAAGTCCTTATTTTTAAGAAAGTAAGTATTTAGGGGCAAAGATATACCATATCTGCAAAGGACAACTGGTTCAGGAAAAAAAAAATGTGTATGTGTGCAGAGATACCATACATACACTAAATAAGAATAAAAAAAAAAAGACTGGGATGAAACGTGAACATCTGCAGAATGTGGTTGAAGAGTAAAAGAAAATTCTCTGTACTCTTATACCTGTTCTATTCATCTAAAATTATGTGAAAATAAAAGTGTTTAAAGAAAAAAAATCACTGATGTGCTATATAATCAAAATACGGATTATAAAAGTGTAACTTGCTCAGAAAAGGCAACTAGGACTAAATTGACATTCAAGGATCATGTAAACAGCAAAGTTTTGTTTCCTTACCACCCCCCAACCTTTCAAGATAAAATAAATTTTAGGTACATACCATCTTACATTGAGTTTTTAAATTTTCTCCGAAGAGAATTACAAAAAATAAATTTTTAAATAATGTACTTTTGTTTTAAGCACAAGGTATTCTAATATCAAAAATGTCTTTCCAATTTTAAGATGTAATAAAGGGTAAGTTTAGGCTCAGTGCCTGTAGCACAGAGGCTAGGGTGCCAGCCACATACACTGGAGGTGGTGGGTTCAAATCCAGCCTGGCCCTGCCAAACACCCTGACAACTACAACCAAAAAATAGCCAGGTGTTGTGGGAGGCACCTGTTGCCCCAGCTACTTGGGAGGCTGAGGCAAGAGACTCACTTAAGCCCAAGAGTTGGAGGTTGCTGTGAGCTGTGACGCCACAGTACTCTACAGATGGTAACATACTGAGACTCTGTCTCAAAAACACAAAACAAAAGGTCAATAAAAATGGATGAGAACAGAACAATTACATATGGTTCCAAGCAAAAAGTAATGCCCACTCCAAGTATACTGAAATTTATTAATTAATAAGGGGCCTATAAACAGGTTAGATGGGATTCAAATTTCCCTAAAGTGGGTAGGAAATCAGTGACTTAACAACTGAAACAGTTGATATAGGTCACACTAAAGAAACTAAGGTCGCAAAAGAAATAGAAAAGGTAGCAGTGTCTCTCTATATTTGGAGTCAAACATAGTTCCTACTTAAAAAGGCTATTTTAAAATTACTATGTCTGGAATGGCATAACAATTTCTTTGGGTTGTCTTGATGATTGTTCTTTACCGTTTTTATTTTTGTTTACTTATTTTAAAAACTGTTACTCTGATATTTATGTCAAACAAAAAAAACCTTCTCTCATCCTCCAGATTTAAGCTTTCACTAAAGACAAAATTCCCTAAACATGTGAATGGTGACCAGTTTTGGTGACTCATGCTTACAATCCCAGCTCTTGGGAAGCCACTGTAGCCTTGGGTTCAAACCATCTTCCTGCTTCAGCCCCCTTGAGTAGTTAGACTAGAAGTGCCTGCCACCAAGCCTAGCTAACATCTTATTTTTTGCAGAGACGTTGTCTTGCTGTGTTGCCCAGACTAGTCTCAAACTGCAGGCCTCAAACAGTATGCCTCCCTCTTGACCTCTCAAAGTACTAGGAATACAGGCATGAACTACCATACCTCACCAGAATCAAAGAGGTTTATATAAAACAAAAAAGAAAACATTTAAAACTATCACAATGAAATAGACAATTAAGTAAATATAGTGCTACATAAATCTTTTCGGAAAATCCCTAGATCTTAATTAGAAATGTTACCCCTAAAGTCTGAATATTTATATTAAATTATATACTTTACATGTGCTAAATTTAATAAATATAAAATGAACAAATTACACAGGTATATTCAAATCAATTTAAATTTCAAAGACATGTTTAAACCATGGTGTCTGTACAAAAAGGCTATTACTACTTTAAAAAGTTTTAACTAATTCAAATCCAGATACTGACTGCAGTTCTACAAAGTACCAACAAACTTCTACAAGACAACAAATATTAACCAATGCTTACTTAACAAAATACCTTGCCACTTTAACCTTTTATCTCCATCACCCGAATCATATATACATATGATATGAAATAAACAAGGCACATTTTATCATCCATTACTTTGCAGATTAAAAAAAAAAAAACCCACAGAAATTTAAGTTGGCCAAATAGGTTTCTCTAATAACAGTGGGATATTTGTCTAGAGATCTGGCTTTCTAAATCTATACTTTTTAGATTGGGAATATTAAGAACACCTTTAAGCATAAAGAACACGAGACAAATACAATATACTAAAAGACAATATACACGGTAGATTAATTTCAAATTAGTATACTAGAAAGTTCCATGTTTCCAACATTATAATGTTTTAAATTTATTTTAAATATTTAAGATCAACTATAACACCTCACTTATCCATATCGACACCAATAAGCTGGGTGATCAGTTGAATCACAAATTGACAAACCAAAACCTGTGGGATAAATATGGCCCATGGACTATTTTTATATGGCCTCTGAGAACGGCTTTTATACTTTTAAGAGATTAAAAAAAATAAAAAAGAATATATGGCAGTGAACTTGTGGCCCACAAAGCCTGGCTGGTCTTAAGAGTTTTCCCAACCCCTGCTATAAATGACCACACTAATTTTAAGTTACTTCTCTCCATGGCTAAAATGTTTATACATATATTTACTGAAATATAAAGGAGAAGAGTCAGAGGTGAGAAAAAGCAGGTTATTGCTTAAGAGTAAGGTTATTAGGGAAGTCTCAGGTTTTCTAAGCTCTTATTTCTTCACCTCTGACAAAAAGGCATTAAAAGAATACAAAGATCAGTGTTTAGGAAACAGAGGATGATTACTAATATGTGAATCTCCTAAGGAGTTCTTTAACCCTTAATCTTGTCTTATCACTAACAGACTCTAATAAACCCTGCCCTTTTACTATATAATATACATATTATACAGAACTAATAATATACAGAACCCTTTTACTGAGTAGGCTACATAATATACAGAACCCTTTTACTGAGTAGGCTATATAATATATAGAAATCTGGTCCAGAACACAAAACAAATCCTTTCTTAAAAATAACTTGTCTTTCACAAAACAAGTATCATATATACTATCTACTGCTACATTATCACTCCACAACTTGGTGGCTTAAAACAATAACAATTACTTTTCATATGGTTCATAGTTTTGGGGCTCAACTGGAGTCCCTTATGTGGCTGCAATAAAATGCATGGGGCTGAAACCGTCTGGAGGCTTGTTCATTCCCTAGTCTGGCTGGGAAGACTTAAAGGATCTGGAGATTCTTAAGATACTTCTCTCTCTGCAGTCACCGCCAACAGAGCAGTTTAAGGGTGGGAAGACCTCTTACAGGGTGGATTAGGATTCTAAATGCATAGGTCCCAACAAAGGAAGGTCCAGGCAGAAATTCTGCACTACCACCACAAGTCTTATTAAGAGGTAATTACAAAAGGATCCAGGTTCAAAGAGAACACATAGGCTCGGCGCCTGTGGCTCAATCGGCTAAGGCGCCAGCCACGTACACTAAGGTGGCAGGTTCGAATCCCCAGCCCGGGCCCGCTAAACAACAATGATGGCTGCAACCAAAAAATGGCTGGGCGTTGTGGTGGGCGCCTGTGGTCCCAGCTACTTGGGAGGCAGAGGCAGGAGACTTGCTTGAGCCCAGGAGTTGGAGGTTGCTATGAGCTGTGATGCCATGGCACTCT
>CAUYQV010126007.1:0-18405 GCA_963574575.1 Galagoides demidoff
ATGGCATCACAGCTCATAGCAACCTCCAACTCCTGGGCTCAAGCGAGTCTCCTGCCTCTGCCTCCCAAGTAGCTGGGACCACAGGCGCCCGCCACAACGCCCGGCCATTTTTTGGTTGCAGCCATCATTGTTTGGCGGGCTCGGGCTGGGGATTCGAACCCGCCACCTTAGGTGTATGTGGCTGGCGCCCTAGCCGATTGAGCCACAGGCGCCGAGCCAAGAGTCAGGAAATATTTCAATCTCCAGTTGGAGGTCTGGTTTTCATGTAGTCAACAATCGGTGTGTCTAAGATCTTACTGAAACAAAGAAGTACCAGCAAGAAATCATATATAAGCTTCTGTTATAATGGCCTTGGATACTGGAAAAGCCTGTGCTTAGCAAGGCAGACAAGTGAGTATCAGGCAAAACAAATTAAGTAACGAGTAGCTTTCTATGACCTTAGATATAGAAGGTCATAGAAACAGCTGTTCATTAGGAACAGCTTTGTTTTAGTGACTTTTTGAAGTTCCAGAAAGTTGTTGAAGAAAACCATACAACTGTACAGACTGGCCTCACTATAAATGCATGGCCACCAATCCTAAATAGCACATAACATTGCCTAGAGTGCTTCTACACTTCCCTAGTATGTTTACTTTTGCACTTTGAAAAAATACTTCACACTTTCTCTAGTCTCTTCAAATAAGCTGCAGTAGCTCATTTCCCGGCCCTCACCTCCGGCCCCCTCCCCCACACTCTCCTGCTCCACGCACACAGAGTCTCTTGCCACTCTTTCTGCCTTCTACTGTTAAGATGGATGGTGTGTCCCTGTTCCAATTAAAGAGCTCCATCTAGCTTTCTCCAGACAGCATTCCCACAATTGTCTTTTTTTCCTCTGGTGTAATAATTAATCCTTGCTCTCTGTGGGATCATTCCCAGCAGAACTTAAAATGCTCAAGTTGGTACCTCCGATTTTAATAAAACAAAAACACAAGAAATTTCCCCTTATTACCATGTTCTTCTCCAGCTACTGCCCCATTTCTCTACTTCCCCTCATAAAAGAATTACCACATTCATCCTCAACACCTCCTCACCCACATTTTCCCCTCATCCCATTCCAATGGGGCTTCTGCTACCACCACTTCACCAAGGTGACCAAAGACCTCTGTTTCCAAATAAAACAACTGTGCCTGTACTTGATTTCTCAACTGTATATAACTCAATTGTTTGCTCCCAATGTATATTCTATACTTGTCTTCTGGGTTACCACCCCCTTTTTATTTCTAACTCAACAGATGTTGCCTCTCTCTCGCCTTCCTTGCTCAACCTCTTCACTATATCATGCCCCAGGAGTCCATCCTTGGCCTGCTTCTTTATAATCACTGGATGATGGTCTGTTTCCACACATGGTGTTTACATTGACATACTTACGAACCCTCAATTTATAGCATTATCTTCAACCTCTTCACAAAATTCAAACTCTCACATAAAATTGCCTACCCATCAATCTGGATATCAAGCAAGCATCTCAAAGTCACTATGTCCAAACTCTATCAGGGTAATTGGCGGGACCTCACCTATGCTGTATACTGCAAGGATACATGTCAAATATATTAACAGTAGCGTATAAATGTCTTAACACAATAATTAAGTGAGGTGAAGGGTATGTTAATCAGTTTGATGTAAGCACTCCAAATTGTATATAAAATCAGCAAATTGTACCCCCAAAATTCATTAATGTACACAGTTATGATTTAATAAAAAAATTGTTAAGAGTAAAAAAAAAATTGTCCCTTTTCATCATTTTCATCTCATTAAATGGTACCATCGCATACAAAACTGTTCAATCTAAAAATTGGAGACTTAATCTTTTGGAAATTTTTCTTTTTTCCTAATCATGTCTAAACTATAAGAAAATGAAGTCAACTCTACTGACCATAAATGCCCTAAATCCTGCCCTTTCCTTCTCTCTTCACTGCTAATACCTTAGCCGAAGTGATCATAATTAGTTCCCCTGCATCCAGTATTGACCTTTCCCAATCCTTTCTCCATACAACAGCTGCACTCATCTTCAAAAAACCAGAAATCATATCAATTCTCTGCTTGAAACCTTCTAGGGTAGTGTTGTACAATAGAAATACAATGTGGGGCACACATAGGAGCCACTTATGAAACTTTAGTAAACTTTCTAAAAGTATATAGAAAAGGGTAAAATCAACATATAATGCATTTCACTTAACATATTTAAAATCCTATCATTTCAAATCTATAGTCCATATAAAATTATTCATGAGATATTTTACATTCTGTTCATTGCACCAAGTTCCAGTGAAGCCAGAAAAGCAGCCTGCAAGATGGAGTCTGAGAAGCTAAGCTGAAGCAGTACAGTTAACTTAGTCTGCTCAGCCTTCTTCTCATCTCTTCCCAGATTATCTAGTTAAAGGTTTCTCCATGATTGTGAAGATGGTTACTTCCGGAGGCTTGAGGAAATAGTCACACACAGACAACAGGTGTTGTGATGTGAGGTTACTTTGATGATATGATGATTTCTTTAATGATTCTCTTAGATATTTTGGTAAAGTGAAAATTACCTCTCTGTTCTTTCAACATTTCACACTGTTAGAATGAAAGCTACTTTGATGTTACTTCCTATCACATGAAGTTAAAATTTTCTAGGTTTGTTTCCTTGTATTCGCATTATAAAAACTATTACAATTGTAACTGAGGAAGAACAATCTTTGAGAGCTTTCTCGTGCTGTTCTCCAGAATTGATAGCCTTCTGATAAATAAAGCTTCTTGGTCCTAATCCCCATCTCTGAATTTGGGGGACAGTAACAGGCTGTTGGAGAGTCTCTTACTCCAGTAACATCAATACATGTCAGTTTGGACCATCCACATATTAAAGGCTCTTCCTGGGATTTTTCTTCCCTAGTATACACCTGCCTGTCTCCTTATAATTCATGTCTGTTTAAATCTCACTCTCTGTCTAATTAAAGGAAACCCCTAAGCCTTTTGCTATTTCATTTTCCATATTTATCAGTACTGCCATTTTTAATTTATTACCTTCCTGTCTCTCTCCTTCCACTAGATATAACTTCCTTGATCTTAAGGACTTTGCTTGTCCCTTATTAGATACTGTATTCTTAGGGCCTAAAACCATGTCTGGCACAAAGTAAGCATGCAATAAATAATTGTTGAATGACTGACTAAATTGATTCAAATCATAATTTTCTCTCTATAGTTAGGTCTCTGTTATCTACTTAATAACCAGCAAAAAGGCCATTGGCATGACTTCAAGCTAGCCTGGATGCTAGAATCAAAGAAGATGTGGTTGCGGTGTGAAAAAGTGACCGTTGTCAGTCTGACCATAGCTAATTTTCAGTTATCTTGCGAGTTTCAGATTAATTATTGCCTCCTCAGGGAAGGGTTTTCTGAGCCTTTACATGATTGTCGTCATTATTATACCCATGGTATTCTGCATATCCTCATTTGTATCATTTATCACACCTCTAACCAATTATCCCATTCTTATGGACTATATTCTCCATGATGGCAGAGGTGGTACTGGTCTTATCTCTTTTCCTAGCACAGTTTCTGATGAACAGCAAGAGTCCATTAAATATTTTTTGGATTGAAATAAAATGAACTTACACTGGCACTGAGGCTAGGAAGTCTGAACCTCAATATATACTTGTTTACTGAGTGAATCCAAGTTTCAATTGTGAAAGAAGACTGAACCCGTCCTTTTATGCTTTGATGTTTTCTCCTATATATACCACTTTGAAAATAACTTGTTCATCTTTTATTATCCTAAATCAAATATCTGATATTCAGACATTTCATTTATAAAAATCGGAGAGTGCTCAAGCCACTAAAATAGCCATATTTATATGTATGTATGTGTGTGTACATATATACATGTTTGGGTAGTTAAGACTCTACCAAAATTAAAATAATACCTTATTTGGAAACCTGCAGGTTGCTAGAGAAATGGTGATACCTTTTCAGGAAAAGAGATAAGAGGGATCAAAGCCAGCTTATGGGTGACAAAGAGGATAATCCACTATCACATTGAGAATTGATCTCTTTCAGAATGAAAGGAGAGGAGCACTGACAGATGTCAACACATAGAAAAGTAGCACTTTCTGTCACAAAGATAAATTAGAGACTTCACTCTTAAGACTCCATGGCCCCTCTGACACAAAGAAACTACAACTAGAAGGCAACTTAAATCAGCGTAGTAGCCAGGCCTTTACTTATCCTTTCTTGGTCCGTGGCTGTTTTATTAGGTTTCAGTATGTACATTTGATGAAACAGACCAATGTTTCTGAGTGTAATATACTAACTCTAAGAACAAGCAATCATGTTCTGTACCATGAAAGAGACAGTACCTGCTCTAGCTGGGATAAACTTGCATTGTTTCCTTTTGATCAGCAGGTATTATTAATAAGGTCCTTTTTACAGTTATTTATTGATCACCTACTATGTACCAGACACTTTTCTAGGCATTGAGGATACAGTATGAGAAAAGCAGACAATGTCCAGTTCTTATGGAGAGACAAAAAACAATTTAAACCAGTAACAATGTATCATCATATACAGGCTATGGAAAAGAATAAAGCAAGGTAATAGGACAGGGCGTGATGGTGGGGATAAGGAGTGATTAATTTAGATAAGGTGGTCAAGAAAGGCATCTCTGAGGAGGTTTCGCTTCAGCCAAGACTTGAATAAAATGAAATAAGCCACATGCCTATTTGGGCAGATTGTTTAAGAAAGAGAAAACAGAAACATTGATTTGACATTTTATTCAAAGGCGGAAGCCAGTAGCATTTCTGTTTCTACGGGCTCTTTCTTCATGGGAGTCTGAAATGTCCAGAATTGTCCTGAGTGCCTGCAAAAGAAACGCTTAGGAATCTGACATCCTGGCCAGCTAACTAGGTCCCACTGTTCTCTTTTTTTGTTACAAGTTCCCCAGCATATTCAGGCACTGACATTCCAGAGACAAAAAGCCCTGAGTCTCCCCTCAGTGAGTTCACAGTCATTTCCTTGGCGGTAATCCTGGCATCTGATATCTATTTCTCATGCCTTTCCAGCTAAAACTTTTAGATTGACCTAGCTAGGCACATTCTATCAGTTTTGCTGAGCATCTTCAAAACCCAGCCCAGCCTCCTCAGACTAGATAGCTTTCCATCTGAATTCTTATCCTAGTAATAATGGACTGAAAATGTTTTGCTCCTTTGAACCACGTGAAAGTTATTTTGAGGGTTAAACTTTGCCCTTGTTCTTTGTTTGCTCATTTTAAATTCTATAAATAGTGAAAAGGACAAACTTACGTATATAGTGCAATGAATTTTTACAAATGCATAAATAAACCTGTGTGTCTCATATCACAATCTAGTTAAATAGTATTTCCATCACCCCAGGAAGTTACTGTGTACCCTTTCTACTCAATGCCCCTCCAGAGGCAGCCATTGTTTTGATTTTTTTCACCACTGTTACTTTTCTTAATTTTGAACTTGATGTAAACGAATGGATTCATACATTATGCACTCATCTGTATCTGACCTTTTTCACTCATTTTTATGTCTGTGAAATTCACCCATGTTGTGTGTAATGGCAATTCACCTCTTAATTGTTGGGCGCTATTCTATTGAACAAATATACAATAATCCATTTACCTTTTGATTGAAATCTGGATTGTCTCCAATTTTTGGCTATTACGAATAACGCAACAATAAACATTCATGAACAAGCCTTTCTAACAGACGTGCACTTTCATTTTTCTTTGGTAATTATCTAAAAGTGAAAGTTGGAATTAAAGCGTTTTGATGTATATAAAAATTTGGCTGTAAAGCCAGAGTACGAGTAAGAATGGTGCTTACATTCCCTTGGGTACAGTTTCAACTCTGGCTAAAAAACAGAGTGGAATACAGTTAGCACAATGGTTAAGAGTGAGGTTTTTGGACTCAGATTGCCTAAGTTCACATCTTGGCACCATTATTTAATAGCTGTGAAACTGTGGGCATGTTCAATGATATTGAAACATGGATTCCTTATATATAAAATATATTTGTCTCAGAGATGTATAGATGTACAGTTAGTATAGTGCCTAGTACCACATAAAGATTCAATAAATGTTGACCTAGGAATGAGGGGACTAAAGTCCCATCTTCACTTTGCTGAAAGCTTGAGTGAATATAACATCAAAATGAAACACAGCCACACACCAAAAGTTATGCAATTAAATCACAATGAAAGATCAAACTCTGAACTTAATAGCAAACAAAATTTAAGTTAAATGATTCCCTTTAATAGTGCACAACCAAAGATTGATTAGTTGTTTGCCTTTACTCTTCAGACAAACCTTATCTTCAGCAATATCGTACTTCCTCGCTAAATAATATTGGATTGTATAAATAAGCTTAAAAAATGTTCTCACTTTTTTTATGAGTAAATTGTTGACATTCCCAGGGTTGCCAATAACAACTGAGCTTGCAAAATATGAATAGGAGGATCAATTCAGAAACATCATTAGAGATGATTACTGTCAAATTCGTACATAAAGGTGCCTAAACTGTAAGAAATATTTTATGACATTGTAATCACTAATTTACATATGTTTTACTTATAAATTTCAATATAATCAATTTCCTGACTCTCTTCTGCTGAATATAGTTTTGGTCTGCCAGCATTAGGAAATCAGAGGAATTTTTCTTTCCTTTCAAATGATTCTGCGCCATTTTTAATGTCAAGATGTGTAGCTGCCAGCTCAAAATTCAAAGCAGGTAATTGTGATTTTTGATTTCACTTGGGAAGGAAACTGTGAGTACTGATGGAGATAGGGGGACACTGACTTAACAAAACAAACCCTGAAAACCTAGAATCTAAAATTAAGTTTTTCCACTTTTCCTCAAGCTAAATCATTGAACAATATCGCTTGAGCTAGAAGAAACCCTGATGTTGGCATAACCTTTAACTAATTTTAAAGGGAAATTGAAAGGTTATTTAGATTTTGTGCAATTATTTATTCTTTGAATGGAAAAAGCCAAATCTCAGGCACTCGTATTTATGAGAAAGTGATCCTCAAACCTAATATAACTCCTCAGCATAAGGATGGCCATTTTAATGAGGCAGCCATTTACAGGAACTGGGCCAAGAAGACTAATGAATTAAGCCACAGGTCAAACCACAGAAAGATGGCCAAACCAGAGGTGTAACCACAAAACACTGGTTACAGCCCGACATCTCCCAAATATGTCAGGGCAATTACTCCTAGAAAGTTGCAGAATTTTACCCCTGGCTATCATCCCCTCTGCAGTTTTAAGAGGCTCTGGGATATTTATTCTAGGCTTTCCTAGGACAATATGTAGAACAAATGTAAGAAAGACCCCAACCTACCATGTCCTGTCCCAGTGCCCAACAGGCTGGAACGTTGGCCTTTCTCTGGCTTCAGTGGGTCTAGACATTGATTAAGAAAAATAAAACTGTCCTTGCTTTTCCTGTTCTGTTATAGGAGTCCTTCTAGGTTACACAAGATTTCTAGAAGACATCCTCCTTCCCCCACCCCAAGCCTTTTACAAGGTCACCTGTGATCTCTGTCATGGCACCAGCTGCCACCTCCTGAGCTATACTACACAACACCATCAGAGGCCACTCACCCCAGTTAGGTGCTGTTGCCATTTTTGATATTCAGTGGCAACTCTTCTGCTTACACATGTTCTTAATAAATCTCTGCTATTAACCCTACTCAACATGGTTCTTGTGTTGTCTTTCTACCTTTTGACCTCTAACAATATTGAGCAGAAGGGCTCAAACAGAAATATCAAATTACCTCTTTTCCCTGGTCACATTGCTGGTGGTATAAGAAGTCAGGATTCTGCCTCCGACCAAGCCACAAGGCCAATGATGGAGGTCAATATCTTACTGTATGTCAGCCTCAATGTGATAGGAAAATTGTCCCTGCATCTTGGTAGCCCTCCAACTACTTTATCCAGCTGCACATGTGTCTGAAATCACTACATCTTTCAATCACAACATCCTGGTACTATCTTGAAATCCTGGAAAATAAAAAGCATCCAAAATTCTAGAGAAAAAGAGAGCTCACCGTAAATAACTTTGCATCCCACCAGTTGTGCAGGCTTATTTAGCTCTCCAGTTATTAAGTGAGTTAGGTACACCCTCCTGGGTACTACCTCTCCATTCCTGGAACTCCACTGCTTACCTCTATTTTAATGCTTATCACAGTTTCCAGTTGGATGTCTTCTTAACATATAAACCTGATTAAGTCACTCTCTATTTAGTATTATTCACTGGATTCCCGCTGTTTCCAAGATAACATCCAGACTTTTTGCTATGGCCAACAAAGGTCTTCCAAGATCAAAAATCCTTGTTTACCTTTCTAGCATTACTGTTCTGGCATCTTTCCCCCTCCACCCTCAATTTAGCTAAACTGGCCAACTAAAGGCTCCTTTAAGAAGCCATACTTGGCTTCCTCAATGCCCCTACTACTAGTTTTCCCAAATAATTCTAATGAATGCCTTTCCCCCCTCCCCATCCAGCTGACCAATTCTCTTCAAAGTTTCAACTCTAGATGATGCTTCCGGGACTATTTTGGCTTTTGTTCATATATGACCAACAACTCACACCTACATAAACTGCGAATACCCCTTCTTTGCTCTCCCTTGGCTCGTACTAAATAATCGTAATGAAGCACTTAATGCTTTTATAATTAGAGGTTTTCTTAGTTGTTTCCCCCACAATAGTGAGCTTGTGGAAGGCAGAATTCCTTTTTATAAACTTCTGTATCCTCTAGAGCCGGCCCCAGTGGCTGACTTAAAGTGAATATTCAATAAATGGTGCCACGAGGGAGGGAAAATCCTTGAAATTCTAATTGACATACTCCTTTTCAGAGTTCCTCATAGATAGAGCCTTGACCTTTAATGTGAACACAATGTGAACACTCTGGGCCCAATTCATTATCATCAGTGACCCTCTAGAGAGCTCTCTTAGTCTCCTACCTGTTGGAAGGCCAACCTATCACCTATCACATTCTGTCCATTCTCTGAAAGGCTGTCTGGCTTCCAGTCTGTATGCCACTTACCATTTCTATTTCCTACTGAGGCCTGATTTTAAGACTCTTGACCTTCCTCTGGAGATTGTGTGAGTCTCTCTCAGTATCTTTTTCATGAATATATGTAACTTGCCTGGTCCCTTGAGAGCACTAATCTTTTCAGTCTTGTGTAGCATAATATCTTCCCTGGGCCAGAGTGCTGAAAAATGTAAATATACTGGTACCTTAACATTATGTAAATAAACAGTAATATATAGAACAGGACCAAGGCAGTCTGTCTAGATACTCCACACGTTCAGTGTCTTAGGGAATGGAATAGGAACGCATATGAGTAGTAAGTATTCTCACTACTCATTGCTCCCTAATAATATCATATCTTAAAATCTGGAGGGGAAAATTCTGTCCTGATGCCCTCCACTGGATTTCAGATCAATTTGTATGTATTCACTCAACCTATATGTTTTTTTCAACAGGCTTCTCTGGGGTTATTAAGGCCAAGTAGACTTACTAAAGTATTTATTTTCTAATAGGCCCTAGACATTCTATAGAAATAGATCAGTATCCCAACAGTAATTGAAAATTCTATTTTCTAAAAGAAGGTTTAAATATTTTCATGAATAGGTTGCATCTGGAATGAAACAGCTGTTGACCTTTTAATATAATTTTGGAACATGGGTCTTTTAACCGCTAGTGACCCAAAGGAAGGTATCAAATAATACATCTGGCTTACTGAATACTAATTTGCAATATGTTTTAAAGGTCTTCCTTTTCTCTTGGGCCACTGATGCTTTAGTTCTTGTGAAGATTCTTCAAAAGCACTAAAAGATTACCTTCACAGTCCTCAAGTTACCAAATCTTCTTTTGCAAGAGCTACTATATTTCACCATTTGCAGTGGAGATTAGCACATTATTGATACTTTTTCTCTCACATGCATTGTAAACAAAAAGCTACATGAGAAAAGCAATGCTATGACTGTTTTTGTTTTGTTTGTTTTGTTTTTTGAGACAAGAGTCTCACTCTGTCCCTCTGTGCCTTGGTGTCACAGCTGACAGCAACCTCAAACTTTAAGAATCAAGCCATCCTCTTGCTTCAAACTTCCACGTAGCTGGGACTACAGGCACCCACTACTATACCTAGATAATTTATCCAATTTTAGTAGAGATGGTATTTCATGCTTGGTGAAAGGCTGGTCTCCAACTCCTCAACTCAAGCAATGCGTCCACCTTGACTACCCAGAGTGCTACGATTACAGGATTAAGTTACCACGCCTGGCCTGGAATGCTACCACTGTTAAAAGCATACCTATTCCAACCTATTTGAAGGAGGTAGCAGGGTGGATTAATGATTTTAAAATGTGGAATTTCATTTGCATGACACAAATGAGAAAGAATCTCCTATTAGACAAATAAAATATACTTTCCTATTACTTTTAAACTATACAAAGCTACTGTTTACTGATGAGTTTCTTTTTTCTTTTTACCTTGAGACAGACTCTCACTCTAGTGCCCTCAGTAGAGTGCCATAGCATCACAGCTCACAGCAACATCAAATTCTTTGACTCAAGTGATTCTCTTGCCTCAGCCTCCCAAGTAGCTTGGACTACAGGTGCCTGTCACAATGTCTGGCTATTTTATTTTATTTTATTTATTTTTTTTTTTAATTAATTGATTTCTGTGTACATTGATGCCAACATGGGGTACATTGTGCTGTTTCATATACAATTTGAAACATCTTCATCAAGCTGGTTAACATAACTTTCATATCATTTGGTTAATCATTGTATCAATGTCTGGCTATTTTAGAGACAGGGTCTCAAACCTGTGAGCTCAGGCAATCCACCACCTCGACCTCCCAGAGTACTAAGATTACAAGCATGAACCACTGCGCCTGGCCGACCAATGAGTTTTAATACATGGAAAAGTCCATCCAAACTACCTATGATGCATGAAGAGATACACAGTGACCCTATTTTTCTAGCCAATAAATATTTTGGTGATATAGAAAGTATAATTTAGTAGGGTTCACCTTTAACTTGCCACCAACATCTGATTGCTCAGTAGAGAAAAATTATGACTGAGAGACAGCTGAGAGACAGGAGCAAAACTATTTCTTCACAGAAAACAAGGAATGGTAAATTATTGGAAGCATGGACCAAACAAGAGAAATTTACCAATACCTAACACCTTTTATAAATGCAAGAGGAGAGGGTGGCGCCTGTGGCTCAGAGGAGTAGGGTGCTGGCCCCATATGCTAGAGGTGGCAGGTTCAAACCCAGTCCCGGCCAAAAAACTGAAAAAAAAAAAAAAAAGGCAAGAGGAGAATACAAAAAAATAGAAAAGTGTGGCAGTGAAATCTCATGGTATAAATAATTAAAGATAAGAAGAAATAAATAATGATAGAGAAATTGAATCACGAGATAAAGAGATATATAACTAGTCTAAAATGATTCAGGAAATACTTAATAGCCATGGTGAAAACAACTTTCAGGATTTACATCTAAAATCCAGAGGAGAGAGAAAATATTCAAATAGGAAATGATTTCTTGATGAGGAAATATGGGCTTGGACCATTTTTCCCTATCCTAAAGTTAAAATATTTCTACTATTGGCCAGTAAGGGGATTGTATGAGAGTAAAGAATAGATATGATACCTCTCCTGTAAGATATAATGCCAAAAAAAAGATGATACATATGTCCATAAAGAAGACTCAAAAACCTGAGAAAATATTTAAAGAGAATTATCTTTGCCAA
This sequence comes from Galagoides demidoff, assembly GCA_963574575.1. Taxonomy (NCBI): domain Eukaryota; kingdom Metazoa; phylum Chordata; class Mammalia; order Primates; family Galagidae; genus Galagoides; species Galagoides demidoff. Next base: position 11,798 of record CAUYQV010126007.1, read on the forward strand.
TAATATGAATTGTTCTTTTCTTCTTCAGAATACTTTTTCCCAGCACAAGGTATAAAGCATGAATTCTCAGTTGGTCTCCCATTGATAAGGGGAGGTTGGGCCATCCTTACTTACTAGCTCAGTCTTCTTTGGGAATAGAAGTACAAATTTATAGGAAAGATAGCCATTACAGGGGACATTATAATGATACCAGAATTTAACAAGAATGGCCAAACCCTATGCATAATTTGCCACCAAGGCTCAACACGTGCACTCAGATGCCTATGTTAAAATTAACCATAAGGAACAGAATGAAAGAGCAAATCCATTTCTTATACACTACACTTCCAAAAGGTCACCAGACTTTTCTAGGGCAAGGTCCACATACTTTGTCTACCAGTTGCTCACTGTGTCATTATGGCTGACATAAGGTATCCATACTTGACATTTGCTTTCAATTATACAGGAAAAGATGTACAGCCTGGGAACAGTAACACTAGCACTCTGGGAGGCAGGTGGATTGCTTGAGCTTGGGAGTTCAAGAGACGTCTAAGCAAGAGCGAGATCCCAGTCTCTACTAAAAATAGAAAAATTTGCTAGGCATTGTGGCAGGTGCCTATAGTCCCAGCTCCTCAGGAGGCTGAGGCAGGAGTTTGAGGTTGCTGTGAACTATGACCCCATGGCACTCTAGCCTAGGGCAACAGTGAGACGCTATCTCAAAAAACATGAATAAGATAATAAAATTATAGAAAAATAATTCACTTTATGAAATATCATTTTGTGGTCAGCTATGTATAAGTCTCTTTATTACCCTAAGTGAGTGTAAATACTGTCATCAATTCCCTTATCATCCCCTAGTTTGTTTGTTTGTATATGAGAAAAATATACATGGTCTGAAAATTAAGATCAGAACTTGTCCTAGAGAAAGGGCTACATACCTTACTGCTGAATATCACTCAGTCGTCTTTGAGGTACTCTCTTTGGGACACTATGCACTGGCACCAGTGCCCAGTCAACCCTTCCAAGCAATTTTGGAAACATTCCAGAATGACCATCATAGCTGTTGAAGGAGGTATGACAATTAAGGTTGTGAACTTGCCACAATGCGTTTATGTTGGCAGAACTGTACTAACAATTAAGTATAGTTTCATTAACTTGGTATGTGTCTCATAGCTGTATTTGTGTCAACATGTGGCAGTGTCTTGCTGAGTGACATTCATTATTTTTGTTGCATGGTTTTATATGCTGCATGATGATAGTTCTAATGGCCATTCCAGAAAAAGAGTTCAAAAATTGCTTTGAAGGGTGGACTATGTGCCGGCATTAGTGTATAGCTTCCCAAGTACTTCCCAAAGCAGAGTACTTCACAGGCGACCATAGTGATATTCAGCAATGAGGTGTGTAGCATCTTTTCTAGGATAAGCTCATGAACTTAATTGTCAAACCCATATATCCATATTCAGTGAAAAATTGCACATGTAATTGAAGAGAAAGAGTAGCTTTTCTTAATCAGTGAATTTGCTGGATACACAATTTTCTAAACATCTTAAAGTGTATTCTATTATGTGTGGGGCACATGTTTTTGAATTTAAAAAATAGGCTTCAATAAAAGCGCAATGAAAACTAAAACAAAATTATTTTCAGCAATATTATTGTTATAATACCTTCTTAGACACTCAAGGCTTAACTATTATTACAGAAAGAGATCAGACATCACAAAAGATGGCGAAGTCTCTATATTGGCTCCTTTCATCAATAATGTTATAGTAAAACGAACTCTATCTAGACTTCCTGTGAATTCAATCTTTGATGCATATAGAGACAAGATACTATACCCAATCCTCTGTCAACAACTACCGTTAGGATATACACTAACATTATGGCCACCCTGTAATAGAAACTACACAGTTCCATAATTCATTTATACATAACAAGGCATTAGCTCCTAACTATAAACCACTCCTAATTTCTTAGTGTTTCACGAACAAGTAGAAAAGATAACCTTTGTCAATTAATCTAACCTCTAAATCACTATCTAAGCATGTTAGTGATAGCTGTCGATTCAGAAATGGTTTATAGGAATGGAAAGATGGCAAGAAAATGCTGAGCTGACATGACAGTGAGGACTGAAATTTGTCAGGGCATGTATCCGTGTAGGAAATGTCTGTGCACCACAGCAGATGGTTAGTGGTCAGAGGAAAACCAGTAAAACCAAAACTGTGGAAACTTTCACCTTCATTCGGGGAGATTAAAGGTTTAGTCCTACTTTCCTTGTTTTCAAATACAAATCACATTTCTGCACCTTAAAAAGCAGAGGTTGGCCTTAGAGCTTCAAAGATGTCGACAGAAGTGTCTGTACTAGGCTTTGGTTTCGCAGTATAAACTAAAGCATTTAGGAAGAAAATCAGTAGAAATTTACACTAATATTCTACAGAATTTATCAGACATGTTTTTCTGAGGGGGTTGTGCCATCAAGCCTATTACCCTGGGAAAGACTCATCATCCAGGTAATGAATGAGTCACCAAGAAGCACACAGGCATATCATACGCATTTGTACCTGCTGTCACAAAGCAGCTGAGGGCTGCTCTGTGTAACTCAGTGGGAGCCACCTAGGTCCCCAGGCAGCCTGTTCAAAATGAAGCTACAATGCAAGAGGGCAACATTCCTGGGCAATGGGAATAAGGTTGAGGCATAAAATATCAAAGATGCCCAGTGATCTAGCCAACAATAAAGAGTACCTAAAAAAATTTCATTTAGGGCCTAATTAGCTAATAGGCACAGAGCAAGAGAAACACTCATCAATTAAATAAAGAACTCCAGAGTCGAGAGTGACACAGCTGTACTCACTAACTTTATTCTGTTTTAAACCCTAAATATTCTTTATTTTTTATTCCTTAGGGTTTTTTTTTCCATTATGATTAGCTTACAAACTACCGCAAATCCCTATGAAAGAAATCAGGACATCAATTCCACATAAATGAATTAGTTCCACTACCCTGACTATTTGCCAGAAGCTCACATCACATTGAGTCACATTCATAACAAACTGACGCGATCCTTGGCCTTTTTGGAAACCTGAAGCGCTATTTCCGCTCTAAAAGGGCCATCCCCCTGAATAGGCCTGACTGCTGAGTAAGACACTTGCACGCAGGCTGGGGCAATTTTGTGCTTATTGTCTGAATAGTCAGTGAAGTACATTTCAAAATGGAACATATTTATGACCAGCAAAATGGGAGGAGATGGGAATGTGGAGCAAACGATATGGGTAACAAGGTCCCAATTTCAGTAGTGCAGATTTGTCAAGCAAAATGCATCATGTGAACGTTAGCCCCTGTGAGGCAGGCGCTGCATGTGGGTGCACGCCATGCCATTTCCTAATGTTTGATTGCAACTGGCAAACTCCCCACAGTGAAAGAATAAGGAGAAGAAATATTAGCCCATGTACTCGGTACTAAAAAGAAATCAGGGAAGGAATAAAAGATGGACGGTGTTAGTATACATAAAATCCCAATTTCATCGAGTTAGAGAATCAACAGATGAAGTCAGACTTTTTTTTTTTAAGAAAAAAGCCTGATAAAATGGTTGTTTTAATGAGTTAAGTGGCAATTCTCTATAAGTGTTTCACAGACATGACTTTTTTTCTTTATATATTGTGTTATTTTACATGTACGGGGCACATTCTGATACCATAACACCTAAACACTCAAGTATTTCACTCAGATGATTCAACCAACTGGCATGTAGGCAAAGCAACTGATTGTATTTTCTATGTCTAACTAGTTCTTTTCCCTTCATAGACAAAGCCCGAGGCTCTTTCTGGCAGACAAATAATTGTGTTTTTGTAGAATGCAGACTTGAAAGGAAATTTAATCAAGCTATCAATTACTAAGCATTTATAGAGTGCATAATTATAACTCCAAAAGAATATTGGGTACTGGGCAGTGCCTGTGGTGCAGAGGAGTAGGGCACCAGCTCCATATGCTGGAGGTGGCAGGTTCAAACCCAGCCCTGGCCAGAAACTGTAAAAAAAAAAAAAGAATATTGGGTACCTACTGTGGGTTAGACTCTGTGCTGCATGATTAACATTGTTTGCTGCATGTAATCCTCCAAAGAAGCATGTATGTGGGTCCACTATACAATGTGGATGATAATAAGAGATCAGTATAGGATAGGGTGACCAGATTTTAACATTGGTAAAGTAGAACAACATGGCCGGGGCGGGGGGGCGCAGGGCAGGGCCTGACAACAATGCAAACTTTGATAAGCAGTTCTCGATAATCACTTCTCAACAATTATTTGTTATTATTACAGTTTAACATTATAAAACTAACAAAACTAATATAAAACTCATATTCTGGCGAAATAGCCACATGGCAGCCGAAAACCATATATTCCCTTTCTGTTCTCCTGCCTGTTCATGCATTCTTTCTAAAAATTGGGACTTTTTAAAAACACCCCGGGACGCAGGACAAATTGTTAAAAAGCGGGACGTCTGGTCACCCTAGTATAGGAGTATTATCGCCCCCATATGGGCACATGAAAACAAATGAAGCCCTCCCAGAAGCACACTGATGAGTGGAGCAAATTAAAACTCGCACAAGTGAATCACGAAGGATGCTGTCGACTGTGTTCCTTGCAAGTGCAATAATGGACATATCATAGACTGTCTCAAAACTTTCATAGTGACCCACATATACCTAGAGAAACTGAAGTTCAGAGAAGTACCCAATCCTAGAGGAGTAGGCAGGAGAGTGAAGCACATCAGAATAATAATCTAAAAGCTAATGTAAGATCATGTACAATGCAGGCCTTATTGGTACAGAGAGATTAACAGTCAAGAAAAGCTATAAAGAGGAGCTGGAACTTGAGCAAAACCCTAAAGGACAAGTCACAAGAAGGGAAGATGCAAAGATGTCAAAAGCAAATGGGTGACAATGACTAATGAAAAATTAATGGGATCTGTTCAAATTTGTAAGACTGCCACTGGGGGGTCTGAGGCAAGTCTTTGATTTCTTTTTGTACAACACAAGTTTCCAAGATAAAATGCCAGCTATGAAAGACAGGTACACACAATGAAGTAGTTTCCAAATGTAATATATCTGGATATCAGGAAAAGACAAATATTTAATAGCGCCAAAGACATTAGTTAAATGCTTCACTTATTCTGAGAAATGGTTTTAAGGGAAAAAATGTTATATATTACTTGTCTTTTTATTGCCAAACTCAAAGTCCTTTCCCTTTCTCCATTCTGACTCCCTTTGCTAAATTCTGGGAAATCATTGCGATATTTCGGACAAGAGATAGCAATTACTGACATCTGTGAGGACAGTTACAGGTTGGAGTAAAACACCTACTCATCCCCAGCCTGCAGAGTCTCCATTACCAGCCATGTACTTATTAAATTTGACTGAACAGTACCAATGGGGACTTTTTACTATTTCTTTTTGGCGATTAAAATTTTGATGTGCGAAAAATCTGCTATTATATCGTTATTATCTGTAAACACTTATATTTATTCTAGAATGAGATAAATAAGCACTGATGCTTTAATAAATTTATAGATTTTGAATCTGAAAGGTTGCTTAATCATAGAAAAAAACTAGGTGAATTTTCTTTTTAATACCACGCTTGAATAAGTACTGTAATTGTTAATCAATGTTCACTAAAATACAAGTTATAATATTTTTCTTTTTTTTTTTGGTATTACTTGTGGTGAGTTTTATTAATTTACTTTTCATTTAGTTCTTAACAAGTTAGAAATAGCAAGACATGACTAGTCATCCCTCCTCTGTTGCTTTCCAATAACAAAAATAATAAACACACTTTAAAGTATATCTGCATTAAAACAGCATTTCAGAACATTCTTTGGTTGATTTACATTCTCTAATCTGAGAAGATTCCTTTGACCTTAATGTTGGATGGACCCACAAACAAGTGATTATCATAATTCCACATTATTACATTTGTAAATGTTGTAATCCATCATTCAATGTCAATCTACTCCATTTGAGTAACTCTTATGCCCCAGTCCTTTTGAAATTCTATGCTCTCAACATGTTTGTCTGAATCACACAATATAACACTCATTTGCATATTAACTGCCACCTATGGACCAAGCTTCCAGGCAAGATCACAAGTCCTTCTGTTCTGGTGGCCCCCTCACATGGCATCTAGCAAGATACAGAAAAGAACAGATAAGCAAAATAACAGGGAGTAGGGAAGTATGGCAGTAGGGGTAACAGGATTGCTGTGGACCATATTTTCTCAAAAGTGCTTTTTTGTATTTTTCCTTAATTAAATATTTTGAAAATTCCACATGTGTGATTAACTCTGTGCTCATAATACTTTCTAGAAGAGAGTAAAAGTTCTTAGACTGGACACCATAATTAGCCATGGCAGATTTTCTTACCTTGGCATTATATTTTTAAATTATAAACTAATTATTTTCTCCCTGCTTCCTTAAATGTAGCCAAGGTTGAAATCAAAGAAATCTTTTTTTTTTTTTTGAGACGGAGCCTCAAGCTATCCCCCTGGGTAGAGTGCCATGGCATCACAGCTCATAGCAACCTCCAACTCCTGGGCTCAAGCGAGTCTCCTGCCTCTGCCTCCCAAGTAGCTGGGACCACAG
>CAUYQV010126009.1:0-60140 GCA_963574575.1 Galagoides demidoff
AAATGCACCGCAGCAGCTCTGGCAAGCTGAAGTTAGGCGAGGGCTGATTGGCTGTCACGCAGCAAAGAACCTGTCAGGGCTCCGCCCACAAGAGTCGCACCCAGATGGAGCCTCTTCTCTCAGATCTCCAAACTGCTTTTCAAGATTCTGATACATGATCATTTTCTTAGAGAGATTTAATGGGACTGGAATCTCATTCCTAATCTGTCTTCACTATTCTCTTTATTTCAGAAGAATATTTTAAAAACCACACAAAAAGAAAGAATCAGTAAGTGAGGGCAAGGTGATTTAAAGATTAGAAGATCGAAAACAGAGAGGAGACAACAGTTAAAAAACAAAAAATAAAAAACTATAATATTCAACAGTCTCAGGCTTCCAGGATTTTCCAGGATTATTCCATATTATTATGGTTATTGAGATTTATTGATAAAGGTTGTGTGCTCCCATTCCTCAGTCCCCAACTAAATAAAAATTTTAAAATAAGGGGTGTCGCAGTGTTTAAAAAAGTATCAATAAAACATAAAATATGCATTGATCAGTCCAGTAATCTAATATCAAGAAAAAAATTCTTCAATTGGGTCAGCAATTACATTGTATTCCTCTGTACTGTGCAAGATAATATAGTAACCAGGTCAAATTGTTAAGAATCTATCAACACTTTTTGACACTTAAAGAAATTTTTGGTCCTCTATCAATATTATACTAATTCTGATGTGATTTTATAAATATTAATAGAAAGCATAAATGATCCATAGGTTGCTGAAATTCAGGCACGACTGAAACCCTTGTATACATTACATCTGTTGACAAAAACAAAAGGCAGAGATGAAAGTTCAGTAAAATATTTGACTGCAGCACAGCATGAGTTAATTTATTGTTTTTAATTTATCATTAACTACAGAATTACCCATTTAAAGTGTTTAATAGAATGTATGCCTTCTGGGTCTTTTACATGTTTCTAACGCACATTGAAGTATAAATCTGGGGTGCATTTGAGACACTCAATTTCTTAATCAGTTTTGCACATCTGCATTCTGCTGTTCATGCTGTGATTGACACAAACTGTGATGCTTATTCTGTCAATAAAAACAGCCACGATGTAAGAAGTGTTTTAGAATATTGATCCCAAGCAGTCTCATATAATCTAAAGGCACTGTTTATTATCCATTATCACTCATCGCTAGAAAAACATTTCCCAATCTCAAATTTCAGGCCATTATCTAACTGCGGAGGCTTCTGCCTTCTACAGAGGCAAATGCTTTCAGAGCGAAACTCCATAATTGTACTGCAGGGGGAAATTCCACAGAAACTCCACTTCAGTTTGTTTAAAAAAAAAAAAAAATGCACGACAGATTAAGAGAGAAGGATTTTCTCTGAGGAAGCTGTCTTGCTAGAGTTCAGGCTTCTGTATGAACAGACTCTATTAATTCCAGCTGCTGCCTAATTGGCCCGTGACTAACACCCGCCAATGTCTTGCATTTGTTTCACCAGAGTCAACAATCCTGGCCCTGCATAATGGTCATGCTAATGCTGCCGGAGAAGAAAATGCACTCATCTGAGTGTTTTGTTCTCCTGGATTTCTGAATGCCTATAACCCCTTGTAAAAGGAGTTATGGTTGAACTCCTTAACAAGTTGAATCTTAACAGGCCTCTGTCGGAATACCATACACTATATACTTAGACAATGGAAGTATTAACTACTACTACTAGCAGTAGTAATAAACATTTCAAGGAAAGTCTATTTCATGGTGTACCAAAGCTTCAAAAAAATAATCGTCTATTGTATTTGCATATATATGTATACATAACACAGTCACATCCCTGAAGTTATAATTTATCTTTATTAAATCAAGAGCTTGGGATTAAAATTACTTTTGTCAGTTTATCTTGTTCTCATGATAAAAAAGATAAATTTTAAATTGAGGGCATATCAAGAAACTTTCTTATTTCTGGGGATAAATTTGCACTAAATATTTAATTTTAGAAATAAAATTTGTTGGCCTTTTGAGCTGAATTTTTTTTCCCTGGAATTAAAAGAGAGTAAAATAAATTTGTTTTATAATTGATCTGGGAGGGGTTTTTTTGGCCATCCTTTCTGTTTGGATGGATGACTAGGGTAACAGCTGCCATCTGCGATGCCAATGGTGAAGTAGAACTTAATTATCACCAGCTGGCTGATCAGGTTAGCCTTACTTAAGGACGACCCAAAACAAGATCTAAATAAGGCAAACAAATAAAGTAAATAAGACTTAATCATTTAATTTCTGGTAGCCATTTTCAAAAAGAATGTGTTGATTTTAATAGAACTCTACAAATATTACCGACATTAAGTCTTACAAGTTTATTTAAAGGGGGAAAACATGTGTCTATATATTCTCAACATCATATGCATGATAGTATAAAACACTTGGAAAAATTCTTACTGATACAATTATAGCACTATTAGGAATATATAATACATGTATCACAGAGGTATTACTTTATGGAAGTCACATTTTTTGTGACTTGTGAATCTCCTTTTGTTTCTAAATACCCAGATGATGCTTCGGTTGAATTTTTTTTTCAATTAAGTCATTGTCACTCCTTCCCCAAGATTGCTAACTCTAAATAAATTATTTAAAAATACAACTTTTTAAAAAGTAAAGCTCCTAGAAAAATATATGGCAATCATGAGCTAATCATTTTTCGGATTATACAAGCATGCTCAAATAATTAGATTCATAAATGAGATCAGTTCAGTTCTTCAGAAAGTGCCTTTGATTTTTATGAAGCTACGTCACGTTTAAAGTATTGGCCTTGGAGATTTGGAGCCTAGGATCTTGCTTGTGCATTGGCAGTAATACAGTTCCACTGAAGAGCAGAGTTTCATGGAGAGAAAGATAGGTTCCAAACATCAAGGGACAAGCCCAGGAACTGTGAACCCTCAAAAGGCAACACACTGTTCTAGCTAGCTAGTCAAGTAGATTTGAAGTTCAATAGCCAAGGATATCTTGGTGTCTGCATCTGTAAAAGAGCATATGTATTAAACAAAAACATCAACATTCCTATTCAACATGCCTTAAACTAGGCTCCAGACAATAGTTCTTTTCATCTGAAATAATTTTATTCTACTAATTTGTATTTGAATTTTAGTAACCTTTTTCTTCAACCTCCTTTCTCATCAGCAGCCATTCTTGGGTATCTTTTAAATACTTAACCTTCATTTCTGTTCCAAGGGACAGGTAGGAGAGTTTTAGTATTTTACAAGCACAAACATTTGTTATTGAACTGAAGAACTTCACCTTTTCAGCCACATTATTACGGGACTCATGAATTTCCTTTTTTTTTTTTTCTAAATGTCCAGCTGGTGCTTTGGTTTAAAAAAAAAAGTTATTTTTCAATTAAGTAACTTTTCACTCCTTCCCCCAAGATTTATAACTTTCAGAACACTTACGGCACAAAATACAAGGCTCATTTGGAATCAGCTCTAAGAACTTAGCTTTGCTACCTGGAAACTTGTGTCTGCTGGGTCCTCTGTGCAGCCTGAAGTACAGTGGTTTATGACAACATATCTAGATAAGGTTTAATAATTAAGACAACCAAGCAAAAAGAGATGAGCACCATCAGGGCCTGAGAAGTCTGCTAACAGTCCAAGTCAGTGGCTCTACAGAATTTAGGAATCAAACGTGAACCTGTTCTTATAAAGAGATTTTTCAATTGCCAGGGATTTATTTAATCATTTTTCTCTAATTGCCAAACTATTGAAACAATGTGAAAAGCATGAGAATTAAAACCTGGAATGTAAGTCATCAGAAGATCTAAATGGAAGCAGGCAAGTCTTTAAATAATAAACCAAAATAAATAACAAGCATTTCATCAAAAAAAGTTTGAATGTTTATTTGATGAAACAGCTTTGGTTTCTTTCTTGCTACGACATTAAAAAAATGAGCATAAATAAAGAAAACAAAGACAATTCAACAAATTTTAATAAATACATTAAATCTGTAAATAATGTTAGTTCAGTTTGTAAGGAAAGTATATAGCATTATGACATTTATCTTTTTCTGTTAAGGTGGTTATTTTGAGCAAAAATGACTAATTTTGTTATTTAGATCAGAATACCATTTAAATAAGTTGTTAGTTATGGTAGCTCTGGAATAGGGCAAGAACGTTTCTAGATAAGGTTTAATAATTGTAAACAAATTAAGGGTGACATTAAAGTTCTTTGCAGTTAGCAGTTCTGATAATACAGATAAATAAGGGTAAGGATGAACAAAGAGACTTGAATTGTTCACCTGGAATTTATATGTTATTCTCTAATTTTCACTAAAAGCTCAAGGTAAAAATACACAAAATTTTGGACCCATGATAAACTTTCTTTCTAGAATGTATTCTTTTTCTTTTGTCTTTTTCTGATATTAAATGCATCCCAGGTGACTTTGTTCATTTTAAATACAGTGAAATGTCTACACAGGCCAAAACTTTTGTCATAGGGTCCTTTTTGAAAAAGTAATGGATATGTTATGCTGTTTCCATGTTTTCTGAAAGCTGCAATGGTCTCCATATGTCTCTGGGGAAGCTAATTTTAATGATCTTCAGAATGGCAATTTATTGTACCTTTTCCAGGTGTAATGGAACTGCAGCAAAAAAAAAAAAAAAAAATCACCAAACTTTTATATTATGAAGAAAAAAACAGCAGGAAATGATGATGGAGCATTCCAGCTTCAATTGTAACAAAGAAGAAAGAGCATGTCCTGAAGAATGAACCACGAGTCATCACGAAGTAGATACAGAATCCACCAACTGTGACTGAATTAGAGTCTACAATATGATGTGATTAGACACACACATGTACACACAAAACATCGCCTGTAAATATTACAATTTGTGATATATTCATGTCAGTCAGGTTTGCTTAATCAGAATATAAAATTTCATAAAAGCTATAGCTCAACAGAACAAAATTACCACACTCCTAATATTGCAAACATAATTAACTTTGAATTATGTGAATTAACAGTGCCTAACAAATTATCATTCAGCTCTGAAATTAAATTCTTTCGTGCCATTAGATTTGTTTGTTAAGCTCAAGTAGGCAAAAGTAGTATTTAATAAAGTAGTAACGGTGCTTTGCTGAGAGTGCTGTTGAAAAAAATATAAATTTATCCAAAGTAAATCCAAGAATTTCCATTATTAGCTAATTTGTGAATATCATAGCATCTGCATAATGAAATTAAAGGAAAAGTATGATGTTCTACAGGGTACTGTATTTTTATTACAGGAAGCCTTTTTCTAATTACCTCTTTAATTAGATATTTTATAGGGTTATTTTGTGGTTACAAACATGCAGTAGAAATATGTTTATTATTGTTTTAGATCCAGAAGTTTTTTTCTGTTAAAATTATACTAGCACCTCCATGTGGAAAAATAAATTAAAAATTCGGGGTCATCTAAACGTGAGCTTGCATAATCCATCTCAACAATTCTCTCCATTCTTTCCCAAATCCATTTAAAGTTCATGCACAAGAAGACAAGAAATGTAATATTCAAATATTTTTATGAGATAACAGGAATTGGAATTTGAAATATGCACTTATATTGCAGAGTTTATCCATGTCAATCTAATGTTTCATAAGACTAAAATTTTAAAACATCGGAACTAGGCATCCTCAGGACATGCATTTATTTCTCTGTGTAATGAAAGGAACTTTGCTCATATGTTTGATTAAGTTTTCCTGCAGGGTATCAGCTGAGCACCATAAATTCAAGCAATGATAAAGGGAGACTTCAAAAAGGAATGTAGAATACTTGTGGTTGAGAGAAAAGACAAATGATTTTAAAACAAAATAAAATAAAACTCTAGCACATTCCCTGGCATGTTGGTCTAATGCAGCTGCTTTCTCATTCAAAAATGACTCCAAAGTAATTTCTCATAACACACGGACTCTGGCAAGTTCAGAAATCTTAGGTTCTTCATTGATGTTCTAATGTGATTTACAACTAATCATTAGGGAAAACATAAAAATGTTTATATGGACTATGTTTTGGAACCTGATTTTAATCTTAAGGGTTATTTCGTAATACCATCTTGCATTGAAGATTTTTGCATATTTCCAGTATAAAATTGAACTGGAGGGATGACTATGAGAACCCTTACCAGGAACTCGATCCTGCTGTGGAAACTGTTGCAACTGTCAAACAGGGAGGCCTTCTTTCAAAGATCATATCACCGACCCTACCTTTAGTGGAACTCAGGATATAGGAATTAATTTTTCTCGCCAATGATGGGTTTGTCCTCCTTCCTCATTCTAGCCATAATCTCTTGCTTGATCATGTGTTTTCCAGCTAATAAGTGGCTTAAACACAAAAGTAAATTTTCAGGGTTAGTTGTTAATGCCTATGATGAAATAAATAGAAGATAGACAGATGGATGGATGGAGAGAGGGATGGAAGGATGGATAGATAGATGGATAGATAAAGTGAATGAGTTACTAGTTCCCAAGGAAATAGAAGATGTATCTTAAAATAATTAGAACAGACTATTAAACTCCAAAACTACTGTTAACTGAAGAATCTTTTGTATTGTTGTAGTAAAAATAAATTATGCCTACTATCCCCAAATTGAGTAAAATAAAGTCTGTGGTATTAAAATTATTTATAAAAATTGTGTTTGTTTAAATATTTAGTAAAATAATTTTCCAATAAAAAATAAAACTTTCCCCTTTAAGATAGTTATATACTTTTAGGTAGAAAAATGCAGATTGAGCCATGGGTTACCAGAAAAAAAGCTGGCTTACTGGTCATCAAGATATGAACCTCTTTGGGAAGATGTTACTCTATTAGATACATCTTTGTTTCCTATCTGGTCCTCACGGTGATAATTTTTGTCAGCATGATATTTGCAGGCCTATCTGTTAGAGGAGGTCGGTTCACACTAACCAAACTCATACAGATCCATGTATAAAATCTAGAATGTCAACTTATCAAACAAATAATAAAATTATCCAAGAGACGGATCACTCCATGTAAGGCAGAACAACTTCTGTCCTGAAACCTAGTAGGCTAGAAGAATACATGTGTATTTACCCTGTTCAGCCACCTATGGATGCCTGGTCAACCTTTCCCCTTCTTTTAATGCATTAGCACATCCATCCTTTGGAAGAACGAAGTGACTGTACAAACTCTTAGGGACACAGTGTTCCTTGTGGAGTTTGTATTCTCAAGAGAATTTGGTTGTTTTTTGGTTATCCTCAACCTCTAGAATTGTTCCTATACATAATTGGTTTTAAATGTTACTGACTGACCTTACCCTGAGATTAGTCCTACTTTTCTCGGAGAATATGTTCTAATAATTTATTTGCCCCATGACTGCTTACAAATGACATCTAGTTAGTATTTCACATGTACATATTTTATTCTGAATATGTTGGCTAAAGAAGAAAATACCTACATCTGTTTATTGCTACTGTCACTGGAACCCCAAACAACTGAATTCCAGTACTACTAGAGTTAAATTTCAGTAGAATTCCGTGAGTGATTTGTTGCTTAGGTGAGGCCCTTAGCATCATGCTGGCAACATTGATTTATCCTTCCACTCTCTTTGGATGCCCTTCACTTTACTTTGAAGACCTTTCTTCTTTTTCCTGTTCCTTATAGGTTGGTGCTTCTTAGAGTTCTATCATTGGCCATCTTATCCTCTCAGTCTGACTTTCCTCCCTTGATGGTTTTATAAGAACAAACATATTTTTTGAACGCATATGCTTGAGTGTCTTACAATCAACTGAAACTCAACATGCCAAAAGTTATACTGGGAAAATCCTGGTTCTCTGTCATTCATCCATTTTCCTATCCCATAAAGTTGGAAATTACTATGTATACATTCCACTATATTTAATTACTCTCCAAATCCCACTGATATGACCTTATGAAATCCTGAAAATTATATATTCCCTCTGTGACTGCTCTTGTAATCACCAACACCTCTCTCCTATGTTACCATTAACAATTTCCTACTAAGCTTCTCTATATCCATCATTTCCTTCATTGCAATTCATTCTCTACATTGTGAAATGAATACTCTTCTTAAAGTGCCTCTCACCTCCCTGATTATGGTATTGTCTCCTTTTTCCTCCTGATACATGCTACCAAATAGCAATTACCTAGCTACTTGACCAGTCTTCCTAAAGATAGGCATTGAATGTCATCCTCCATTTTACTCTTACTACTTACCAGATCTGACAAATAATAAAAAAATACTTATCCAGTGAATCAATGAAATAGTATAAACTTTGTAACTTTATAAGTTTATACACTTTATAAACTCCAAACACAAAAAACAATGCATTCATGACATTTGGATCATGTTAGGGAGATATTATGATATAACAACATTTAAAAATTTCTATATGCATATAGGTATTATGCATGGAGGAAAAGAGGGAAGTAGAATGATTCCATGTGCATTTTCTTATTTGACCCTCAAAACCAAGAAGTGAATTAAAGTAAGGGAAACAAAAGAAGACAAATTAAACATTTTAGGTGAATAACTATAGAGTTCTAATTTTGCAGTACCTGTTTTTCAATACAACGTTAAATTATGAATATTATTATTAGTCCAATGATGTACTACTCTAATTCGTATTAAGTGTTTTGACTCACAAATGTATGTAGACTATAATTTATGAAGAAGACTCAAAAGGCAATCACAGCAACAGCACAAAATAAATGGGACCTGATTAAATTAAAAAGCTTCTGCACAGCCAAGGAAACAATCAATAGAGTGAATAGACAACCATTGTAATGGGAGAAAATATTTATATGCTATCTATCTGGTAAAGTGCTAATAACCAGAATCTAAAAAGAACTCATGCAAATAAGCAAGAAGACATCAAACAATCCCTTTCAGAAGTGGGCAAAATATGTTGGTTTCATTTAGTATTGAGTACCTTGAATATTTTTTTTCATTCTTGAGATACTTTACTAAAAAGAATGTGTTTCAATTCCATCCTTAACTTGACAGTGAGAACAATGTAACCTAAGAATTTGTATTCTCATATTAGTTTAAAAATTTTTTTTAAAAGTGAGCAAAAGACATGAGCAGAAGCTTTTCAGAAGAAGATAGGCTACTTTTCAATAAACATATGAAACAATATTTAATGCTTCTAATCATCAGGAAATGCAAATCAAAATCACAATGAGATATTATCTAACTCTAATGAAAATGGCTTTTATCCCAAAGCCCCAAACCACAATGCTGGCATGGATGCAGAGAGAAAAGAACTAATACACTGTTGGTGAGACAGCAAACCAGTAAAATCTCCCTGGAACGTTGTATGGAGATGCCTCAAAGAACTAAAAGAAGACCTATGGTTTGATTCAGCAATTCAACTACTAGATATTTATCCAAGGGAGACAACAAAAGTCATTCTATAAAAAACACATTTGCATTTGAATGTTTATAGCAGTATGACTCACAATAGCAAGGATGTGGAAACAACCCAAGTGCCCATTGATTCATAAGTGGATTAATAAAATGTGGCATATGTATGCCATAGAGTATTACTCAGCCAAAAAAAAAAAAAAAAAAACAATGGTTACCCTTTGTAACAGCCTGGTGGAACTGGAGATCATTCTTCTAAGTGAAGTATCACAAGAATGGAAAAACAAATGCTACATGTTAAACCTACTTTTAAATGGTACCGAATAATTAACATGCATATGTACATGTTAGTTACATGTAAGAGAGTAAAATTCAATGAATATCAAGCAGGTGGAAGGGGGAGGGAGGGAAGAAGTGAATTCATACCCAACAGGCACCATACATTATTTAAAAGATAGACACAATTATAATCTTGATTCAAACTGTGCAAAAGTAATGCATGCAACCAAAACATTTGTACCCCTGTAACATTTTGAAATAAATTTTTAAATTATCTCCTCCAAAAGAAAACAAAATAACAAACATTTAGTGCTCCGAAAACAACAAATTAATGGATACACATGTGTATGTATGTACATCTCATGAAAATAGACTATGGGTAGGATTGTGAGCTCTGGCAAAGGGCCTCAGTATGCTTCTGCTGAATTTACAGTCAATTAAGGATAGTAATAATCTCTACCTCACAAGTTTGTATGAGGATTCAATGAATTTACTTACAGAGTAATAATAACAGAACCCGGCACATAATATATGCTTTTAAAGTTAGCTTCCACAATTATTTTGTATACCTGATAAGTTAATAATTTGAACACTATCACTGTTATCTAGAACTTAGTATCCCCCTAAATAGAGTTGGCTTTCAGGAATTTGTACAAAGCCTGAGGCTTAGAAAAGAAATAGTGTTTATTTTATTTAAATTATATCTGTGTCATTTTTTGTAATTATGTTTACATAAACTCTCCTAGGTTTTTGCTTCTTTTTAAAAATATTATTTCTCTTAATTGATAGGGAACTTTGGGATTAAAACACCCAAACAAATGTCTTCTAAAATCAATTTACATTCAACAAATTCTACACTCAGAGGTCCTAAATAATTCCTGAATGTTTTCCCTCCTCCTTCACATGTATATTCGTAGCATTTTCATTATTTAACTTCTAAGAGTAAATAACTGTTATTAAAATCAAATTTTTACAGGCTGTTAGTTTCTGGTGCAGATCACTGCCTCTAGGTGTAGCAGAATCCAAATCAAAACTACTAAATAATTTAGAGGTAAATTAGCAATTAACTGAAAATTACTTATGGCAAACTGTGGGTTAGATGTGGCAAGTAGCCTGACAGAATTTTTACAATCTGCCAGATCCAGGGTTGCTCTCTGGTTTTCCCAAAAGAGATGAAAAAACCAATAAAGGACATAAAATATATTTTTATAATAAAAATAATTATTACAACTTTATTTTTCTTGTGAGAATAATTATGCTAAAAATGTTATAATGTTCCATCATATAATTGCTGGCAACTTTGTATCACTAAAATATTCTGTACCTAGAATGGGGGGAGATCGTTGATATTAAGGTAGAAATCTATAATTCCATATTTTTTATAGTCATATATACTCTAAATTATATAATCATTTTAGAGAAACTGCAAAGTAGAAAGATTTTTATGAGATTAGTCTAAAATTTGATCTTTCATGCATCATATTAGAAAGAATAAACACAGGAACAAATACTACCTTTGTCTTCTAATGCCATCGTGGGAATGATTACAAAATTCAAAATTATAGACTTGGAAAGGAGCTCATAGATTTTTCTCATAGTTGAGAGCTGTGAGACAAAGACGGGATAACACGTCATGCCAAAGCAACACACAGATTTGTGTCATTCCTGGAACAAGGACCTCTATCTTCCAATGCCAAGTTCTAGCTGTTTTCTGCATCTCAAGGCAAAACAGATTATTGTGAGTCATTGGCTCCTGCTAATTGTTTTTAGGATAAAGCATTCTGTCCGTCACACAAGATCACCCATATTTTAGAGTACAGGAAAAGTGATTTGCTTCTAAGCCTTATAACTAGAAGCATAAGTCCGTAGGGCTTCAGCACTACATCAAGTTTCAAAACATTAGATCTAAATATCAGTATTAAGGTCCTTCTTAATGTTAATGCGTGGCTCACCTAATGAACAGACTAATGTTGCTGAGATTGGTGAAATGATTATTACAATGGTCAAGACCCTACCTAAACTGAAGTTCGCCTTTCTATTTAGGAACAATAGATCTCTCTTCAAACAGTGAGCACATTCCAATGCTTCATTCTTCTCCTCTGAGCTGGCTTTTGTAAGGGATCTTCTTCAGTTCTAGGGTCAGTCTCATCAGAGGAAGAGAGAAATAGACCCAGTTCAGAGGTAGCCAGAACAATTGAGCCAATAGAAGTCTCATATTAGCCCTTTCTTTTTGCGTTTGCCCTGCTTTTCCCAAAGTAGAAAACTTAGCTAATAGCTTTTAGCTTAATCTTTAGTCCCAACTATGCATTTGACCTCTTGGTTCTGCATCCATCAGCCTCTGATCTGTCCATCTGACTGTCTTTCCCGACTTAAGCTGACCTCCATGCTTAACACGTGTTCTTCATTAAACTGGCAAGTGTACTATTGCCCTCCAGTCTGACACCATTTCTATTATTGGCTCACCTCAACAGACCTCTTCTTGGTTTTGGCTATTTAATGCATCTCCACTGCCTATATATAGAGCCTGGCACTAAAGTGGAAAAGAGGATCTTGCTAATAATCTTGTCCAGAGTTAAAGCGATAGCATTCATAAATGTTGAAATGCAAAAAATAAATAAATCAATAAACATCTCTGTGTTAGATATTTCATTTTTGAATAATTAAAAGCAGTTCATTTAGAAGGATAATTATCTTTCTGCCTTGGGATTCTATTATAATGGATGACTGCTTAAATGCTAATACAGGAGAAATAGAGGAGAGTGGGAAGTACAGGCGGGGGGGCGGGGGGGGGGGCTTGAAAAGGGATATTGGTCTGATCCCGAGTCAGCAGTAAAGCACTATATGTTTTTAAGGAAATGTGGTATTAAAAACTCTAAAAGGTTTGTCACAATTTGAAATTATGAAGTAATTTTTCCATTAAGTACAGAATGTTTATACTCTTGCTAAAGCATAGTGCCCTGTTCTGTATGTCTTTACTATGGAAAAGTTGGAAGGAAATTTTAAAGAGTAAAGGAAGGCAGAAAGGAGAAAGAAAGAAAGACAGAAAGAAAGATTGGAAAATGTTAGAGAAAATTTCAGCATAAATAAAATAGTTCTCAAGCTTAATGACTGATTGAATAAATAATATTTATTCTAAAATGGATTTCACACCTATCCAGTGTGGGGCTCATGTGTGGGAGGTTGCAAATCCGAATTAATCTTTCTCTCAACAAAGTCACAGCTTAGCAAAATGTTGAGTGAACTTTTATATTGAGAAAGCACTGTTAGGTAGACAAGGTTGATCAAGTCTTCATTTTTCTACAGAGAGCAAAATAATATCATGGAGATCCTTCACTATCCGGATGAGAAAGAAGAAGATTGAGATCAATAACTAGATTCATAGGTGGTATATTGATTTAAGAGGATGTTGGGACCTTCTGTGGAGGTCCAAATGGGCATGCTGATTATTCTTTTCCTTGTGAAGTTCTCACATGACCTTTCCCCATATTGTTATTGGTCAGAGAATCACTCTGGACTGAAATTCAAAGTATAAACAAGAACAAAGAGCTAGTCAAACTCAGAAGGACACTAGAAAACTCTCCACAGTTCTCACAAAAATCTGACTTTCCTTCCCACATTCTTTCTTCTCTCATAATCTTCTAAGATATTGGCACAGTCTTCCTTCCTTCCTTCCTTCCTTCCTTCCTTCCTTCCTTCCTTCCTTCCTTTCCCTCTCTCCCTCTCTCTCTTTCTCTCTCTCTCTCCCCTCCTTCCCTTTCTTTCTTTTATTTCTTTTTTTTTTTTCTGTGTGTGTGTTTGTGCCTGTGAAATATGTGTTGAGCCAGGTAGTCCATATAGAACACAACTGTGATACAGGGATGGACTTTTTTTGGGTGGTGGGGGGGTGCAAAGGATCCAAGGGACACCCCACACAGTGCACCAGATTGCCCTGAGCTTTCACTCTGTCTTAAGATTTCATTGCTCCCAAACCAAACCAAATATATTTCCCACTCATATACTTGGTGGACATTTTGGGGGAGGGATTATAAGGATTGCCAATTATTAGAAAATCAAGATTTTCAAGAACATAGCCCACGGTTTGTAAAGGACACAGACAAATGTCTTGGGTGCCATCTAGTCTTGCCAGGAAAGTATCTGCAAATAAATGTTTTATCTATCCCAGGGGTCCTCAAACTTTTTAAACAAAGGGCCAGTTCACTGTCCCTCAGACCATTGCAGGGCCGGACTGTGGGCCCCAGGACGAGTCAGCTGCTAAGCAGGACAGGCAGCAGCGGCAAAAACACTCAGAGGGCCAGATAAATGTCCTAGGCGGGCCACATGTGGCCCGCTGGCAGTAGTTTGAGGACTCCTGATCTATCCCAAAAGGCTACAGGCCCCAACCCCTGTTAGGAAGCCGTTGCACACCCAGAGGTGAGCAGCAGCGGGTAACAGAAGCTTCCCTGTATTTACAGCCCCTCCTCTTGTTTTCATCATCGTCTGAGCTCCCCGTCCTGTCAGATCAGTGGCAGCCTTAGATTCTCCCCACAGTGAGAACCCTACTGTAAACTGCCCATGGGGGGATCTAGGTTGTGTGCTCCTTATGAGAATCTAACAGCTCAGCGGTCCCCAACCTTTTTGGCACCAGGAACCAGTTTCACGAAAGACAGTTTTTCCACAGACCACAGATGGGGGATGGGGTGCAGGACAGAGAGAGAGAGAAGGCAGAATCCAGGGAGGGGGTTGTTGGAGTAGTTTGAGGATGATTCACGCACATCACCTCTCCACCTCAGACCATCAGTCATCAGAGTCTCCTAAGGAACATGCAACCTAGATCCCTCCCACAAACACGTTCTAGTAAGGTGTGTGCTGTTATGAGAATCTAATGCCATGGCTGACCGGACTTGGGGCAGAGCTCAGGCAGGGGTGGGGAGTGGCTATAAATACTGGCTCAACCATTCCCCTCCTGCTGTGGCCCATGGACCAGTGTGCCAACCAGGGTTTGGAGACTGCAGGTCTGAGGTGGAGATGTAAAGTGCTGGGTTTGAATCAACCCCAAACCATCCCCTCATACACGGAAATATTGATTCTGGACTCCTGATCTCCATTATCGTGAGAAAGAAATTTTCATTCCTTAGGATATTGGGTCTTTGACACTTTGTAAAGATTGTCACAGGAAACTAATACTGAAACTAAATCAGATAGAACACAACTATAGCCTAGGATGAAGGAGAGAAATGGAGTGGGAAGGGAGGGGAGGGGAGAGGTTTGATAGAGGGTAACGGGTGGGACCACACCTATGGAGCATATTGCAAGGGTACAAGTCAAATCTATCAAGTGCAGAATATAAATGTCTTAACACAATAATCAGGTAAATGAGGTAAAAGCTATGTTGATTGGTTTGATGTAAGCATGCCAGATTGTATAAAAAAAATCAACACATGGTACCCCACATATGCATAAATGTATTCATGATCTATGTGTATATGACTTAATTTTAAAAAAGTTTAAAAAAAAGTTTAAACTTACTTTTGTTTTAGGTTATTTTTGTTTGTTTGTTTGTTTTTGGCCTGAGCCAGGTTTGAACCTGCTACCTCCAGTATATGGGGCCAGAACCCTACTCCTTTGAGCCACCAAACTTACTTTTGTTAAGTCTACTTGACCCTTGGAAACCAGTTTGACTTTTTTTTTCACAAGAGGTTAATTTATATGTTTTATATGCATTTGTATTAGCTATCTATTCCAATGCAGCAAGTTACCCTAAAATTTACTCACTTAAAAAAAAAAAGACCTATCACCTCACAGTTTCTGAGTATCAGAAACTCTGGTATAGTTGTTCTGAATATCTCCATTTCTAGACCTCTTATGAGGTTGTAGTTAAGCCATCAACCAGGACTTTAGTCTTATCTGAAGGTTTAACTGGAGAAGATTGTCTTCTAAACCTGCACATGTGGTTGTTGGCAGGATTGGTTTCCTCACTTGCTGCTGGTCTGGGGCTTTGGGTCCTCACCAGCTGTTGGCCAGAGGCTGGCTGCAGTTCCTACCAGGAGGGCCTCTCCCTGAGGTAGCTCACAGAAGATGACTTCCCTTAGTACGCAAGCAGGAGAGAAAAACATTCAAGATGGAAGCCATAGTCTTTTTTAACCTAATCTCAGATGTGATATCTCATTAAAACAATTAAGATAATCTTTTGGTTAAAGCGTTACCTAATTTGGCTCCTGGATGGGATCAAAGGTTCTATCCATAGTTTAAGATGAACCATCCTGATTCCAGTAAGATACTCAATCCCTGCAAATTAAGCAGCCCTTAGAGAAGAATTTGAAAAATCTCTTCCTAGTTTATCAGAACTCACACTCATGGCTAACGTCTCTTATTTCTCATTCTAAGGGTCATGACACCACAGGTATTAAGGAGTATAGAGTCCTTTCAACTTTGGAGCTTACTTTATGAAAAGTTCAATCATCATTATACTAATGGTATGAAAGAATAAAATTAAGAAGATGATGCTTATCTAGTGAACATTGTATCAGCACAAACTTGAAGCAAAAACTCTCACTATATGAGAGAACCAATCTAAGCTGAAACTCAACCATAAAGTGGCTGATGAACCTTCAGAGTAGGAGAAGACTCACTGGCATGAATCTGCCATATGATAGTTGAGATGCTGGAAGTGTTTGGGGGAACAAAAGAACTTTTTCTGTTCATATATATGTAGGCCGTAATTACCATGCTTTCTTCCATGTATACGTTACTATGAAGAGCATTAGGAAAAGTTATGAAAATCCCAGTTGTCATCAATTCCCATCTGTGTTTAATTACCTGAAAAATCTAGACAAGTTTGTGTCATCCAAGCCACTGCTGTTTTACAAGACCAACTGTTTCTAATAAACATACATGATTGAAAGCAGTTCTGCTTTCTTAATGCTTTAGAATACCTATATTGAAAAAAAGCAGTACTACATTGTTCATGAAATGTACCCTGTGGACTGTTATAATGTATTCAAAAAGAATTTCTTATGACGAGTTAGTTTACTATATAAAATTATGGTCTTTCTAATGCTGCCATTGGACTGGCTTTATTTATACGTCCATTATCACTCTCTCCCCATGATTTTTATCCTTGACTCTTTTGTAAAATAGATCAACAGCTTATTTTCTGTAAATTCAGATTGGTTTTAGGATCTCTAGGATAACCACATATACTGCTATTTACTATTTTGGAATTATCTTCAGTGACTTTTTTTAATGTTTCTGAATTTCATTGCATTTATTTCATCTTGGACCTTACTTCTTCCACTTCTCCATGATCATGAGTGCCCCTATTTATAGGCTTATTCGTAAATATATAAGCACTGCTTAACATTTTCATCTTCATATCTTGATACCAATGTGATATTTGAATAATCATTTAACACTGCTATCACACTTGAAAATATCATCTGATGATAAAATAATAATTGAATGACAGTTAAAAATCATTTGTAAATAGTGGTGAGGTCTACAAAAACCTAGGTGAAATGAATGATTTTTAATCTATAGCTATATGGGGAATAAAATCATGATATGAAGGAGATTCCTATCTAAATTCACATTAATGGAAAATTATGTAGTAAAACATCACGAGTCTGGACTAATGTGGGAAATTTTGCTTTTAATTATTGAATACCTTACAGAAATGAGCCTCTAGTACTTTCAGACAAAAAACGAAGGAATAAGATATACATTTAAGGACCTATCTATACACATACCATCTAAAGTATCATCCAAATAATTCAGTTACTTCTAAACTTGTTCACTTGGGTTTTAGAAACAGATTGAGGCTTATTTGGTTTAAAGAAACCTCTTGATCTAGCCTCATAATGATAATTTCTGTCTTCCTAGGCATCATATATTTGTGAATACCAAAGACAGAAATTGTACAATCCCATTCAGTTTCTTTGCTCTTCAGTAATCTTATAGATCAATGAAGGAAATAGTCAAATAAATAAATAAATAATTTCAGTATAATATGATGATGTTATAATAGACAAATACATGAAATGCAGTCAAATCACAGGAAAGAAATAAATTGTTGTATATTACTTTTCATTACTTGTTTAATCAAATTTAACAGGTAATAAGAACAAGTAAAACTAGCAAGTAAAACCAGGAAGGGACAAGAAGAGCTTTTTGCAAATGCTGATTATTAACAACCTTTCAAGGAACTGCCATCCTATAATCTTTTAAAAGGTTTCAGGTACTCTGACTTTTTTGAGATTGGGGTATACCAAGCAGAACAGGGTGACAGGGAAATAAGTCAGAGACGCAGCTCTGTCAGGGTCTTAACTAAATATGTTTTCACAATTCAGCTGGCCCCTGAACTAAGTATTCTAATATTCTAGAATAGTAAGAATAGTGCTTATTATAAATGAAGAATATTCCATATAACTGACCGCTATACTTTTTTTAAAAAATGTTAAAATAGTACACGTTTTATATTACATGAGTCACTTTTGCACTGCTTGAGTCCAGTTTATAAGTGTGCCCATCACCCAAATAGTGTCGTTTGTACCCATTAGGTAGGTTTCTTTCCCCTTCCTCTCCTTCCCCCTTCTCCCTGATTGATTTCCACAGAGTTTTACTTCCCTCTGTGTATATGTGTGCTCATCTCTTAGTTCCGATTTAATTGTGAGTGCATGTGGTGTTTGTTTTTCTATTAGATACTTCACTTAGGAAAATAGTCTTTATTTCCAACCAGATTGTTGCAAAAGGTATGAATTCATCTTTTTATGACTGAGTAGTACTCCATGATAAATGAGGCCAGACAATTAAATTTGCTACATATCTCATCGCTGAATATCACTATAGTCACCTTCAAAGAACTTACCTTGACTATCTGGTGACCATAGTGATATTTAGCAGTGAGATATGTAGCACTTTTTCTAGGAGGAGTTTACAAATTTCATTGTCAGACCTCTAAGTCACAAATAGTCTTCCAGATCTGCCTCTTCCTGCTTGTGTGTTATAACTTAATATTATTCCTCACAAATCTAACTTTAAGCATCTGTGAACTTTTCAGGATTGGCTTAAGTTCTAAAGCAAAATATCTATACTTAGCTATCTTAATTGCTAAATATGCCAAACATATATAGTCAGAAGTGCTATTTAGGGCCAATCAAAGCACGTGGATGGCAAAATGGTGAGTTAATAAAGCAATCATCTGAGAATTCAAACAAAGATCATATCAAGACTTGCCTTTAAAGTCCTCCTCTTCTTTTTTTTTATTATTGAATGATAGCTATGTACATTAATGCAATTGTGGGGTACAATGGGCTGGTTTTATATACAATCCGAAATATTTTCATCAAACTGTTTAAGATAGCCTTCATGGTACCCTCTTAGTTATTGTGTTAAGACATTTATATATTCTGAATTTAGTAAATTTCACATGTACCCTTGTAAGATGCACCATAGGTGTGGTCCCACCAGTTACCCTCCCTCTACCCATCCTTCGTCTATACTGAGATGTGGATCCCCACCCACTACTCTGGATCCCCCAAATCACTACTTTAATAATCAGAGAGAGTATTCTAGTCAAGTGCTTGTGTTAGCTCTCATATTCTCTCTCTCTCTCCCTCAATCTCTGTCTTTGTCTCTTTCATTTTTCCTTTTCTGCTATATTATATCATTTACATATGTATGACTACAATGCCATCTATATTCATAAAAATACCTTGAATGAGTAATTAAATACATACTTGCAAAGATAACCAAAAATGTAGCAAGAATTGTTTAGCCCACATCCTGTACAAAAAAACCCGGCAATGTGCTAAACATATTAAACATGGCACAGCAAAGGATGGCAATCTCCAGTTCTTATCAGTTATGAGTGGGGTATAAGTATTTACCAGAATGACTGGCACTGTATCCTTTTTCAGTTATGAAGCTTTTCTGGATCCCCCAAGTCAGTGATTTCATGCAGTCGGTTTTGCTGCAGAAACCTTGTGACTATCATGCAATTCTTCTTGTCTCTTCTTGTGTACATTATGGATGACCTACTCAGTGTTATGCTCAATCTTTCTGATATATCATCCCATATGTACGATATGTAGTTTGAGTGCTTCCTCCCAAAAGCATGTGTTGGAGACTTAATCCCCATAGCAACAATGTTGGGACTGGTCTAAAGGGAAGTGTTTAAGTCATGAGGGCTCCACCCTTGTGAATTAATTAATATCAATTTTAAGAGAGCTAGAGGCTGTGACTTCAGTCTCTTGGTGTCTCACAAGCATTCTTTTGCCCTCCTGCCTTCTTCCATGAGATGATGCAGCAAAATGACCCTCACCAGACACCAGTGCCATGCTCTTGAACTTCCCAGCCTCCAGTACCTTGAGCCAAATACATTTCTGTTTATTATAAATTACCCAGTTTTTGGTATTCTACTATAGCATTAAAAACAGACTAAGATGTGCATCTGTGGGTATGCATGTACTGTATTGGCATTAAGAGTAGTAGTGGTTATTAATGGACAAGGAATGGGTGGAATTTCTTAATTGGTTAGGAAAGAAAAGCATTTTCCAACTGATCTCCTTCAGTTGCTGTTTAATCTTTTCATACTCCATTACATGTCAGTTACATTTGCAGATACATATTTTAAAGTTTTATGAAACCAGAAGAGAATTGGGATAAAGGAGACATAGTTAGAGTCAGAGACTCTAGAGTTACCTACATGATTTGATTTTAAAGCCACCATTTACCAAGTATGTGCCCTGAAGAAAGCTGAGTTCTAGATTTCTTATTTTTTAAATTCTGTAGCATCTAACTCTTTTAGTGAGTATTAAATGAAATATTATGAAGTATTTCAAAGGCTATCAGGCATGAAGTAAACACTATGAAAAAGTTAACTTTTATTATTATTATAAATCTTATTAGCAGAAAGAGACATAAAAAAGCTTTTGCTCTTTTCTTTGTATAAATTTAAGAGGTACTAGTGAAGTTTTGCTCCATAGATATATTGCATAGTGGTGAAGCCGGGGCTTTTAGTGTAACCATCACCCAAATAATGTACATTTTACCTATTAGGTAATTTTTCATTCCCCACCCCCCAACCATTCCGAGTTGCCAATGCCTTTTATTCTAGATTTTATGTCCGTGTGTACTCATTATTCTGTTCCCATTTATAAGCAAGAATGTGTGGTATTTCACTTTCTGTTTCTGAGATATTTCAATTGAGATAATGTCCTCCTCTATTCGACTACTTCCTGGTTTAAGACACATAGATATTGCTTTTCTTCATAATGACTTAAACTATTCTATTCAGTAACATTTAAATTCTATTAGCCCACACAGTATCATTAATATTAGGGCACACATTTAAACAATTACCTAAATATTAGTATCTAAATTTAAATATTTTTATTGATTATATTATCAATTTAAAAATTAAAAGCCATTTCTCAAACATATTTTTACTGTATATTTTTCCTGAAAATCTTCCTTGGCTTAGATTTGAACACTATATTTCAGGAGTTCAAGTGATCATGAAGAAAATAATAAAGAAGTTAATTTTCACTTATTCTTAATGATTAGAAAGAACATTGCTGTTATAAATTTTTTAGAGCTTATGGCTATCAGAAATCCATTATATATTGAGACCCAAATATCATAACATGCCTTATCTCAAATTGAAATTCTTCACTACCAATCACCCTTATCCTTTAAAAATGGAGCACGTGCTCCATCCATGAGTCTTACCTGTGTCCTTAATGTATTTTATCAATATTTCATATATCTGACTATCTCTTTCATTGTCTCTCTTTTGACCCATTTTTGATGCCTTTGTTCCATTTCTGGTTTACCTGTACTTATTCTATATGGATATCATAAGTCATGGGTTAAGAATTATAGTTGTAAACACCTTAAACATCCTCTAACTAAAAATACATCTATTATTATTTATTCATTGCTAAAATAAAACTTAACCATGTGGATACATAGAGAACATGACATTCCTACCTAACATAGGACAAAGTACTGCATGTGCTTATGCATGCTTAGAGCAGTTTCTTCCTGGAAGTTCATAACAGAGTTTTATAATGGTAGCACTGTCATTGACCTTTCCATTAAGATCTTCATTCATTATTGAAGAAACCACTCGACATAGTGGCTCACAACTATAGTCTTAACACTCTTGAAGGCCGAGGTAGGTGGATCACCTGAGCTCAGGAGTCAGAGAACAGCCTGAGTGAGAGTGAAACCCCATCTCTAAAAGACACCCAGGCATTCTGATGGATGCCTGGGTCCAAGATACCCAGGAGCTGAGGCAAGAGTTTAAAGTTGCTGTGAGCTATGATTACATAACACTCTACCCAGGGTGATGAAGTGAGATTCTATCTAAGAAAGAAAGAAAGGAAGGAAGGAAAAGAAAGAGAGAAAAATTGAAGAAACTATAATTCAATGATAGATTTTGAGCATATGGGGAGCCTGGGCTCTCTATCTCACTCTTTCTGCTTCACCACAGGGACTTAAATATAATAATATAATAGTATTATATTATGAAGTTTGGTTTAATTAGGGCTTAACAGTTATAAGTGCTAAACAATTTTTTTTTTGAGACAGAGTCTCACTCTGTCACCCTCAGTAGAGTGCCATCACATCATAGATGGGTTTGAACCCCCAACACTTGGTATATGGATCTGGCACCCTACTCACTGAGCCACAGGTGCCACCTTGGTAAACAATTTTTTATAAATATTCACTTGGAATTTGTGAAAAATTAAGATATAAAATCATTCCAACAAAAAAATGGGATAGAAATAATATATAGCCAGAGGCACAACTATATCAATCTGGTCAAGAACTCATATCAGTTATATTTGATGAAACAAATAATATCCATTTTGTATATTTTTTGTGACTTCTCTAGGCTGACTTTATAAGAGGAAAAACTAGATCAAGATTATTGGTGTCATTTTACTTTAACTGTTTAAGAAAAGGGGTGATATAACTTGAGAGCAAAGAATAGGTAAAAGGGCAATTAGGAAATTTTTAAATGGGACTCTCTCAATATCTATCTAAAAATATTGAGCTGTCAGACTATGCAAAAAAAGAATACTTATTTTTGTGACTATAGTGACAGTCATGCAGTTTCTGCTAAGTATTTATAAATATTCCTTACATATAGCTGAAAAAATTTCCCTCATCACTTCTACACCATAGCAGATGACCCTGTCACCACTGTTAAGAGAATAACATGGACAAGCAGTTGTTAACAATGTCAAAAACTTAATAAAATAGAAAAATGTCATGTGCAAATAAAAATCATGAAAAGTGATTTTATACAACACAGAAAGCCTGAATTAACGAATAAAAAGAGAGAAAGAGAAAGGAAGAGAGAGAAGAGATGAGAACTAGTTTAGAAGAGAATTTTACTAAAACACAATTCTTAGGATTTATCCTCAACTCTAGGCAAATGCTTCACACAATATTTCATTCTTTGAGAACAGGTAAGACAAATGCCTGACTGTCTCTCAGATATGCTATAAAAACTAAAGAAATAAGAAGAAAGCCTTTTAAAGTGGAATAAATGAGACCTCATGAAAGTTCAAGTATTGTTGAAATTTCTAAAAACTAAAGAGGTTAGTAAAAACAACGCAGAAATTTTTTATGGTAAAAAATATGGGTGAAAGGAATGTATTCTACCTGCCAATTAGGGTTTCTATTTTAACAATGGGTATTCCTTTAAGACTTAAACCCACTATTAGAGTTCAGCAATTTACCTGCAGAGGCTGACGTTGATTTTTATACCTGTTTTGATAGGATAAAATTTTAAGAAAAATGCAGGTCTGTCAGTTGGGACAACCTCAATTCACAGAACATATGTCTGTGATTTATTTCACCAAGTTAGAAACTATGAATAGCACGAAAAGAAAAGAACAGAGGGATTGAATGCATATGTCACATAAAGTTGTGACACGAAAGATGTTTAATCACACCAGCCACAATGAAAAGAAAATCTATTGACATAATTCCATTGAACATCAGCTGTCATCACCAATGAAAAGACTGTTGTGCATTCTGCCTAGGTCTCCTATAGAACAGAAGATTACTTTAAATACTAAAACTAAAACCATATTTAGATCTGGTAGTATGCCCTTTAACATCCTCACTTCCACTCCATCCTTAAACAGGGTCACACACAGACACTCAAGCATATATACACACACACACACACATACGCATGCACACACAAACATCACCAGATACCTGACTTAAGTGCTGGGGTCCTGCCCTGGGGAAAGGGTCCATGAAGACCTGTGGATCTGGCAACAACCAACTAAAGAAATACAAAGTCAGAAACGATGAGAGAAAAAGAGACAAGACACAGATTAGAATTTTCAAAGGTGGTGCCCATTAGCCCAAAGGGTAATTTAAGGAAAGGAACAAAGATGCCAGCAGTTTCTCTGAATGAGCATATCAGCTCCTATTGTTTCTGTAATCAGTAACTTTAAGGATCTGAAGAATCTTGAGAAATCTGGAACCTGAGTCCTGTGTGGGGGCAGCCTCCTATCTGAGGTCACACACAGATTCCTAGGGAGGTGTTAACTCAGCTACTTCACAATGGAGTGAAATGCCACTGGCATCAATCTCCTTTGAAGAATCAGTGGGAGAGAGGAATTATCCTCTCATCACCACCACAGAGGGTCTTCCTCTGCAATAAGGGATATAAGCCCTACTACCCGTATTTCAGAGCTTGAGCTATTCCCTTGCTCTCTGCCCTAGTCAAATACAAATCTCCGCAATGGGTATTGGCTTTGACTGGATACTGGGCAGGAAACAGCATAGTTACAGTGTCTTTCCAGCTCTTGCCCCAGCATCTTCTGTGGACATCATTCCTCAGAGTATTTATAGCCCCAACAGGGGTGTTAATAAGCTGTATCCCCAATAGGCCAGAGCTCTAGGAAAAGCAGGAAACTTGCTCAAATAAGAAATTAAGTAGCAGCTGTTTTGAAGTTAAACTGGCTGACTTTTCTTTGTTTTGCCTCACTCAACTTACTTTTTTATTTTCCTTTTTCTGGCTGTTTTCTCATGCCAAGAATGGGGTCTTCGGTCACCATTCTGTCTGAACTTGGGCATAGGTTTCTATATGCTAAGGGATCTGGAGGGGGTGTTTCTTTTCATTATGAGCTC
Organism: Galagoides demidoff; assembly: GCA_963574575.1. Classification (NCBI taxonomy): domain Eukaryota; kingdom Metazoa; phylum Chordata; class Mammalia; order Primates; family Galagidae; genus Galagoides; species Galagoides demidoff. The sequence goes on from CAUYQV010126009.1 coordinate 24,779, forward strand.
TGTCCACTCCCCAGGATGTGAATGGGGAGTCTAGACCTGGATGGCAGTCTTTAACCTCCACTGCTGATGCACAAGATCACACCACTCAGGTGCTGCCACACAGACTGCCGCTGTTCCCGTCTCGGCCACTCCTCTTCCCTTGATTTGAGTTTTAATCTTTTATCTCTTTAGTTGCATCCCCATCTTTACTGGATTTCTCTTGGAAAGTCTTTCTGAAGGACACCTCTCTCCCAAATCTTCCTACAGTCTATATACAGAGAAAGTACAAAAATGCCTTATTATATAGAGATATTTACTAGAACACATATCCTACTACAATTGTATTTGTATTCTGAATTTATATAATTTATGTGACAAATTTAATTTAAAATATAATAAATGCATGTAATAAGTATGTACAATAAATAATGTCAATGTGCTATTTATATTTTATATATATATATATATAATTACCATACACATCCTATACATGTAGTCAAGTATTGCTGTATATAATGTGTAGGTGTGTGTATGTGTGTATCTGTACACACACACATCACACACACATGTTCACATAGTAGTTTGTCACTTCATTATGCACTTTAAAGAAAACCTAAATTTTATCCAATTTGAAGGCACATGCTGGGCAATGAACAGATATTTGAAAGATGAGAATGATGGGCATTAGACTGTTTCTTCTCTTACCGGCTTCACAAAAAACATTCACAGTGAGACAGGGAACATCTTTAAAGACATTGGCTTTATTTATTTGGTTTGGCATGTACGTTTACTTCCTACTTCCTACTGAAGAGTTATTTTCTTCCATTCAAAAATGGGTCTTCTTCCTATCTTTTTTTGGTTGTTTCCCTTCTTAATTTTTTAAATTATTCTGGATCATTGAAAGGCTAAGAGTAGTTCACAGAAACCCAGTTTTTACTCCAGGAAAAAAAGCGTACTAATATAACTTATAGATTGACTTATAAAGTCTAAATATACATTTTGCCATATGAGTACATGGGACTATTTTTAGGGATATGTAGCCACTTTGAAGTAAGCATGGTAAATGGCTACAAACATGAAAACAGTAAGTATCCATGCATTAATGACAGTGTTTCTTCCCTAGTTTTTGAAAAGCAAAAAAAGTGTTAAGAAACCAAAAGTGCTCACTGGAATGAAATTATTTATTATAAATTAAATTTATTTCCTAGAGCTTAGACCCTTTTTTTAATCTTATTGACTGAGGGTTGAGACAGAGCTGGACAAGGCAATCCCACCAGGTCAACTCTGTGTAAGAAAATGAATGATCATGCAATAAACAATTTTACTAAATACTGTGTTCAGCAATGAATACCCAAACTTGGGCAGCCCCAGGCCAGTCCTTTCAGGCTCCGCAACTCAATCATCCCTGAATGAAATTAGAACACCAAATAACATAATATAGAGTTTTGCCCTAAAGTGTTCTGTAGTTTTCAAATTTATAAAAATTCTGATGCAGAAATTCTGAGGAGTTATAATTATCTGTTATTTGAGAAGCCAATGTTTGTTTCTGGAAATTAGAAGATGTCATTGTCCAGGTACTTTCTTTGGTGATCACAAACTAGGTAACCATTGATATTATCAAATGTACCAACCAAATTAAAATTTCCATGTAATTTACATCGCATGGATATTGGTGATATAATACTGGATTTGCTTCCTCACGTCTATTATCTACTCAAGAGGATCAGTAGCCAGAATAAAGCAGGAAAAGTACTATTATTTGTATTCTCAGAATGGTGGCTAGCTTCAGGTAACAGACCCTTCTGTGCTATAATAACTGCACCAAATATCAATAGGTATTGAATTAACTAAAATAAAAATCTAGCTTAAGTACCAAGAAGTAGTTGGAGTACTTCTGCTACTCAAAAATAGCAGTATAAAAGCAATACTTTTGCAGTATAAAAGGGAGGTATTATAGTATCACATTTCTGAAAACACAAAAGATGCTAGCTTTCACACATAACATATGGTTTTGTCAGTGGTTTATGGGGTGTGTAGGAAAACCAGAGGTTACTGGTCTAAGACCTACTCACCTCTCCAATAGATAAATTCCATGCAGCTATAACAGAATGTTTAAATAAGTTATTTTTGAATAAGAGCTTTTATGTTCAATGCCTCAGGCTGTGAGCTCCTATTACTTGGCTTGAAGGAAGTCTAGTTTCTGCTGAAACAAAAGTAGGAGATGAATTGTGTCAAGAGAAGCCATAGTTTATGTGTTATGCCTGGTTTACTTATAGAGGTTTCTTTGTAAAATATAGAGCCTGAGGGTACGGGGAAGGTTCAGATTCTAGTATTTCTCTGGTCAATTCCAAGCAAACAAATGAAAATGAAATAAAATGGCAGTAATAAAGTCTTACAAGTATGGGAAACTTGATCCTTCTTCTGTCAGCCTCTTTAACTTTTTCCAACTGTGTTTAGTGTTCATCCTTTATTATTTATTGATTTGGAGGCAAGGCTTTCCTTTGCACATATCTACTAGGTTGATAGAAAGTAGATCTCCGGAATAATACCCACTTGTATTCCTGATGTCTAATGCGTTCTTTTTGATGTCTCTGTTTCTAAATTTTACCTTTTCAGTGAGCTCTTCATGAACACAAAACGTTCTTATTTTCATCTTATTTCCCTGCTTCATCTTTCTAACTGTCTAATACAGTGTGACATTTACCAATTGCTTTGTTGATTTCTTTCTCCCCTGCCTTAGATTATAAACTCCATGAAGGAAGAACACTCTGTCTGTTTTGTTCATGGTTAAGTCCCCAGAGGCTTAAACAATAGCTGATACATGATCTACTAATCTTGGATCAGGGTCTTGAGAGCTGGAATTCATGGGATGAATAAGAGAAGGAGAAAGTAGGCTAGAAAGGTGGTGTGTGCACTGCCACTATGTCTGCTCTCCATAGAAGGTTTCCTTACTGACTCTGGGTGGAGGAGTGACCTGAGGAAATCCATCAGTACAGCCTGGGGTTACTTTTAGTTTAATTGCTTCAATGTTTTTTCTAAGCCCCTGTTTTCTTTCTCTCCAGGGCCCCACCTTGTTTCCTGACCTATTCCTCCATACAGTTCCTATACCTCTACTTTAGAAAGCTAAATATGGAAAAGTCCTCCTTCCTTTAAAATACAAAATGCCCCATGACCCTGATTACTTCTGTTTTGATCCTTCCCTACATCTTACCTCAAACTACCATTTCCTTTGATGTTATAATAGATAACTTTTAGGGACATAGCCACAATTTTAAACAAATTAATTTTAACCCCTTAACCTCCTTTGGTTCTGTTTGCCTGCTTATTTTTCTTAATTCAAACTAATTTTGAAGTTCTCAAAGATCTGGAACATAACAAATGAAATATTTTAGACAGTTTTACAGATCTTTGGGGACAAAACTTAGGATAACAAATTTATACCAGTTTATCCGATACTTAATAAATTATAGATGTGAAAGTCTCACATCTGGGGAAGCCTTCAGTCCCAGGCAAATTGAGGCAGTTGGCTTCCCCCAAAGTACTCCAACATATGGACAAGGTTTCCCTACCTAGGACTATGTCCCTGGGCTTGGGTCTCTTAAATTTTCCAGCTCAGCTTCTCCTTCTGTGTTCTTTCAAGCTATAGAGCTTTGCACAGCAACCTTTAAGACAGTGGCAGTGGTGGCTGCATTGGTGAGGAAGTAGACAGTAAGAACTGGGAGTAAACCAGACCATTAGGTCCTTCTAGGGCCCTCAAAAGCTGGAAACTTCTCCCCTGAATAGTTATCTTGGATCCTCATGAGATAATTCAAATTGTCTATGGCAGCCAAAGCCATCAGATAACAAACCTCCAAAAATCAACATGGACTTAAAAGTTATCTTACAATCAAAAGAAAACTTTATTGAAAATACATTCAATGCCACAAGAAATTATATGCTTTCCACCCAAAGAATAATTGGACACTAGATATCTAAAGTTCACAGAAAAATTGTTGGCTTTTTTCTCAGCTCATATCACAGACGGATGAACATTCCACTCATTGAGAAGGTACCATAAGCTGTGCAAAGGTTGCTTCAGCCATCCTGCATTACCAGTCAGGAGAGATTCATTCCAATATAGAATTTAGCTCCAAGTGCCTCCGAATCTTATTCTCCATTGTGTTTTATCTATGCTACAGCGAGAACCTTAGCTTATAACTTAGAGGGTATGGTTCAGTCTAAGCTCCACTCTATATTAGGTATGAGAATTGGGCAATCACAAAACATCTCTAAAGGTGATCTAAATAAGAAACAAAAAGAACTAACCTGAAAACTCCACACAACTATGGTTGGATCAACGTTATAATAACCTTGGAAGGTTTTCTAAAACATATGTATTACTATTTTATAATAACAGTTTTTCCTCTCAAATTTAATGGCATTAAGCTATTGATGGAAAAACTGAACTATAGCAGCCAAAGAAGATGACAGCAAGGCAGGCACTTTGAACTGGAAGCATTGTGTGTGGTTAGCAAAGCATAAGCTGCATCAGTAAAAAGCTTAAAGCAACTACATAAAGTTAGTCATTGGTGGATGAACCATTGTAAAGTGGGCATATAGAAACCTGTAAAGTAGGGAACAGGTTAACTTGTTCAAGGTCACACAGCAGGATCCTTGTTTAAATTTTTCTTCTTGCCTAATTTCAGTGAAAAATTAAGTTAGCTTGCAAAACTGAATGTAGAAGAATTATCCCTGAACCTGGGTATTAAAAATCTTAACCCTGGGTTCTTTTCCTTGAACCATAATAGAAAATATGCTGTCTTGGGAGCTCAGAGATCTGCAAGCAGCAACCTGCTTGTCCTTGGGAAAATCATGCAATCTGTCTGCAAATGTTTCCTCCTGTGTAAAATAAGGAGATTGGTGTTAGTTTGTGTTTTTTCAAACTATTAGGTGAAATAGAATAGAGTAGAAAAAAATAGGCCAGTCCAACATGTAAAGATCTTAGAAATCACTGCTCCATCCTAACAACAACTAAAAAGTTTAAGAAGCTAAAAACCAACAACATTTTTTGGATATTTCAGAGAAGGAAAATAAAAGGATAAAGTACTCCCCATAAAACTGGAGTGACAGATAGGAAGATACAGAAATACACAACTTATTAGAGAAGAAACTCCTAAGCATAAACCTCTGTAGGAACCTGTGTTAAGGTAGGAAAATCTTGGATTGCAATTTATTAATTGTATGGGGTCCTGAGTGGACAACCCTGGCAGATAAACTCTCCATGGGACCCAGACATATGGACACCTCTCACTTTGTAAGCTTTACCTCCAGGAACTCTACTAGGTCCTCACAGTAAATGCCAGAGGAAAGCACTCCAATGCTTCCATAATGGAAAATGGGGAAGGAATGATTTGGAAATATAGAGTCATTTCATTTTTCACAGTAAAGACAGCCCTCTGGAGAAACTATTTTACCAGAACCTAACCTTGAGTTACACCAGAGCCAGCGTCTAACTGACATGGGGAAAAGGAAATTTCTAACTCTAGCCACGTCTAGACTTCCCTTTGAAGACATGGAGATGTCTAGCTCCATCCTCTCTAACATTCTATGCAGGAGAAGTGACACAAACAACTCTAGCACCTTCCAGGAATCCTGATCCATCTAAGAGGGGGAAAAATGGGAAAAGTGGGAGAAGTTTAGAGTCCAGGGACACATACTTACTAAAAGAATAGGACTTAATCCTGGGATATAGAATGCTTCCCTTCCTTCAATCACTACATCATTAAAGGCTCGTTTACTGTGATTATTCTTACTCAGTACATCCTGTTCACTTTTACAAAAAAAAAATCATAAGGCTTATTAAAATATAGGAATCATAGTTTGAAGAGATAAAATGAGCATCATAATCAGTGTCCAATATAGTAGGAATATTGAAATAACCCAATCAGGAATTTATAAAAACGATGATTAATATGCTAAGGGTTTTAATAGAAAAAGTAGACATCATGCAAGAACATGTGAGTAATGTAAGCACAGAGTTAGAAATTCTAAGAAAGAATCAAAAGAAAATGCTACCAGTGAAAAACATTAGCATAAATGAAGAATGCCTTCAGTGGACTTGCTAGCAGATTGGACACAGCTCAGGAAAGAATATCTGAGCTTGAGAATATGACAATAAAAATTTCCAAAACAATAAAACAAAGTGGAAAAAAGGAGAAGAAAATATCTAAACACTTTGACACAACCATAAAAAGTGTAATATACATGTAACAGAAATACCTGAGAGAGAAAATAGAAAAGAAACAATATTTCAAGAAATAATTCTTGGTAATTTACCCAAATTAATGTCAGATACAAAACCACTGATCCAGAAAGCTCAGAGAACACCCAGTAGAATAAACATAACAAACAAACAAAAAATGACACTTAGGTATATCATATTCAAACGTTAGAGAATAAGCAAAATAAAATAAACAATATTTTTTTTTTTGAAAGAAGACAGAGGGAAGAGTTACCTTACCTGATCCAGGCAAGAATGGAGTAAAATAGTTAACGTTTGTGAGGAAAATAAAATCCACTAAACTGGAATTATTATGTATCCTGAAAAATTATCCTTCAAAAGTGAAGGAGAAATAAAGACATTTTCTGATAAACAAAAATGGAGAAAATTTGTTTCCAGTACAACTGCCTTGCAAAAAAATGTTAAAAGAAGTTCTTCAGAAGTAGTAAAATGAAATTGAAACCTAGAGGTACATAAAGAAAGGCATAAATAGTCTTCCTATTTAGGTATTAAGGTGCATAAATAACATCAGAGAATAAATAATCAAAAGTAAAATAAAACCTTTCATTTTTCTAAGTCTTTTTGTCTAAATGGAAATCAGTTTGCTCAAAATAATAAGTGAAGATACATTTGCTTATGTATGTAGGGATGACTGTGTATGTTTACATGTAAGCAAAATAAATTACAGCTGTAATAGAAGGTACAGAAGGAAAGAATTGGGACTGCATTCTTATTATAAAGTACCTGTATGACTTATGAAGCAATATAATATTATTTTAAAGTATATCTGAATTATTGGTAAATATATATTCCAAACTCTAGGGTAACCATTAATATATACATACATACATACAAATGTATATATTTGTATATATTTGATATGCTAAGTAAAAAAGAAAATGGAATAATATATAATGTTTAAGTGAAACAACAAATGACAGGAAATTATGGAAGACAAAATTAGAAATAAAGAGCAAGAATAACAGATAGACAATAGTAACAAATATAATAGATGAATATCTGCCAATGTTAATAATTACCTTAAGTGTTAAATAGATATTTATAACATTTAATATTGAATTAATACATTTAAAAAATCAATATTCTAAGAATCCATTCTAGGATACTAGAAAAAGAAGAGCAAACTAAATAAAATTTAAGAAAAAAGAAAGAAAGAATAAAACTCAGATAAGAAATCAACATGATTGGAAATGGGAAATCAACAGAGAAAATCAACAAAATCAAAAATTGTTTCAAGAAGATTAATAAAAGCTATAAATCTCCAGTCAGGCCAGCTTAAAAAAATGTGAGAAGGCATAAATTGCTAATATTAAGAATGAAAGCCAGAATATCACCACAGATCTTCACATATACTATGGACATTGACAAGGTAATAAAGGAATATTATGAACAACTCTGTGCTCATACATTTGATAACCTAGATAAAAAGTACCAAATCTTTTAAAAACACAATCTGCAAAAATACATATAAGAAGAAATATGCAATTTAAATAGATCTATATCTGTTAAAGAAATTGAATCAATAGTTAAAAACCTTCTAAAACAAAAAGCCCAGGCCCAGATGGGTTCACTGGCTATCTACGGAATATTTATGAAAGAAATTGTCCTCATTCTCTATAATCTCTTCCAGAAGAAAGAAGCAGAATCACTATTTCCTAATTCATTGTATAAGGCATTATTCTAAATCCAAAATCAGACAAGGACATTATGAGTAAAGAAAAAAAATGCAGAACAATATTTCTCATAGACATAGGTGCAAAAATCCTCAAGAAAAAGCAAATCAAATCCGCCAATGTATAAAAAGAATTTTACACCATGCCAAAGCGAGATTTATCCCAGGTATGCCAGACTGACTCAACATGTAAAACTAATTAACATAATCCATCACATCAACAGGCCAATGAAGAAAATTCAGATGATTATGTTAATAGATAAATAAAAGCATTTAATAAAATCCAATTCCTAGTCTTGATAAGAACTCTTAGTAAACTAAGAATAGAAATAAACTTCCTCAATTTTATAAGGAATGCCTACAGAAAAAAAAAAGCCCTCTAGATAACATAATACTTAATAGTAAGAAACAAAAACCTTTCCCACTAAGATGAAGAATAAGTCACAGATGTCTCCTCTCACTGATCTTTTTCAACATCTTTCTGGAAATCCTTGCCAAAGTAATAAGACAAGAAAATGAAATAAAAGGTATACAAATTGGGAAAGAAAAAATAAAATTGTCTTCATTGACAGATGACAAAAACATCAATGTTGCAAATACAAAAGAATAAACTAATCAACTCTTGAAACTTATAAATGATCATAGCAAGGATGTATGATACAAGGTTACATATGTAGTACAGAAATCACTTTTTATATGGTAATAATGAGTAAGTATAATTTTAATTAAAGACACATTGTCACTTGCCCTCAGAAGATGAAATATTTCAGGATAACTACAATAGAATATGTGTACCATCTATGTAAAGAAAATTATAAAACTAATGAAAAATATCAAGGAAGCACTAAATAAATGGAAAGACAGACAGGAAGACTCAATATTGGCAAAATATCAGTTCTTCTCAATTTTATCTTTATAGAAAGAAGTAAAAGACACAGAATAGCCAACAAAATATGAAAGGAGAATAACAAAAGCAGAGGACGAGACTACTCAACTTCAAGGCTTACTGTAAAACTACAGTAATCAAGGAAGCACGGTGTTGGTGAGAGACTAGAAAAACAGATGAATGGAACAGAACAGAGAGCTTAGAAATAGACCAATATAAATAAACTGATCTTTGGCAAAAGAAACACAATTCAAAAAAAATGGTCTTTCAACAAATGGTGTTGGAACAACTGGACATCCATGTCTAGTGAAAAAAAAAAGAGGGGGTAATCTAGACAAAGACTTTGAATCCTCCATTAAAGTTAACACAAAATTAATTATAGACCCAAATGTAAAATGCAAAACTGTAAAATTTCTAGAAGATAACAGAGAAAAAACATAGATGACCTTGAGTATGGTTATGACTTTTTTGCTATAACACCAAAGGCAAAATCTATGTCAAAAATCATAGATAGACTGTACTTAATTAAGTGAGATGTGATGGCTCATGCCTGAAATCCTAGCACTCTGGGAACCTTAAGCTCAGGAGTTTTAGACCAGCATGAGCAAACCAATATCCTGTCTCTACTAAAACTATAAACATTAACTTTATGTTATGGCAAGCACCCATAATCCCAACAATTTAGGAGGCTGAGGCAAGAAGATCACTTAAACCCAAGAGTTTGAGGTTATTGTGAGCTAGGTTGACATCTTTGCACTTTAGCCCAAGGCAGCAGAATGAGACCCTATTACAAAAAAAAAAAAAAAAAAGTATTTAATTAAAATTAAAAACTGCTGGTTTGTGAATGAGAAAGCAAGATACAGACTAGGAGAACTTATGTGTCAAAAATTATTATTTACGTGTTATTCAAAATACACACAAAGTCCCAAATTTGCAGAGACTAGGACAGATGTGGAAAGAGGAAAACACTTTTGCACTGTTGTTGGGACAGCAAGCTAATATAGCCTCTTTGGAAAGAAGTATGGAAAATTCTCAAAGAACTCAAATTAGACATCCCCTTTGATCCTGTAATCCCATTACTAGGCATCTTCCAAAAAGAAAAAATCACGTTATCATAAGGACATTTGCACTAGATTCTTTACCGCATCTTGATTTACAGTCGCCAAGATGTGGAATCAACCTTAGTGTTCATCAACCCAGGAAAAGATTAACAGACTGTAGTATATGTATACCATGGAGTGCTATTCAGCCATAAACAAGATGGTGACATTACATCTTATGTATTAACCTGGAAGGAATTGAATCACATTCTTCTTAGTAAAGTATCACAAGAATGCAAAAGCACATATTCAATGTACTCAATACTAATATGAAGCCAGTAGACAATCTAATACATGCCCATATAAGAGAAAAACTCAAGGAAGGAGGAGGAGGAAGGGAGAAGGAGAGAGGAGGGGACAGGGTAATTGATGTGCTCCCACTTAATGGTGACAATGTAAGGGTATATGGCACACATGTTGGATACAGGACACAACCACAAGAGGGACTCTGCTTAATAAATGCAAACATTGTAACCTAATTGTTAGTACTCTCACTTTAACTCAAATTAAAAATAAAAATGAATAATCCAGTTTAAAAATGGGAAAACCTTGATCTGACACCTCACCAAAGTAGATATACAGACAGCAAATATGAAGGGATGTTCAACTAAATATCTAATTATGAAATTGCAAATTTAAACAGCAATATGATACCACTACACATTTATTAGAGTGGTAAAAATCCTGAGACCACCAAACTCTGGTTGGATGTGGGGCAGCATGAACTCTGATGTCTTGCTGGGAGGAATACAAAATGGTACAGACACTCTCTTACAAAACTAAATGTACTCTTGCAATATGATCTCTATGTACTCATTGGTATCTACCCAAATGAATGGAAAATTTATATCCATACAAAAACCTATATGCAAATGTTTGATACTAACCTTACTTGTAATTGCCAAATTGTGGAAGCAACCAAGATGTCCTTCAGCAGTAGATACATAATCTGTGGTACATCCAAACAATAGAATATTGCTCAGTGCTAAAAAGTAATGAGCTCTCGAGCTATGGAAAGACATGGAGGAAACATAAGACCATATTATTAAGGGAATGAAGCCCATCTGAAAAGGCTATATGCTTTATGATTCTAACTATGTAATGCTCTAGAAAAGTCAAAACTACATAGCTATTAAAAAGATAAGTGGCTGCCAGGAGTTAGTGGGGAAGGAGGGATAAAGAGGCAGAACATTGAGGACTTTTAGGATAGTGAGACAATTCCATACAGTACCACAATACTACAATGGCAATAGAAGATGTTGTTAAACATTTGTCAAAACCCACAGAGTGTACAACACTAAGAATGAACTCTAATGTAAACTGTGGTCTCAGTGTGGGTCCTTCAATGGTAACAAATGGACCACTGGTGCAGAATGATGACAGTGGGAGAGGTTTCACCCCTAGGCAGTCAGGGTGGGTATGAGAACTCTTTGTACTTTATGTTCCAGATGTCTGTAAATCTAAAACATCTGCAAAAAATTCAAGTATGCTAATTTCTTTATTTTAGAGATGGTGCCTCATTATGTTACCCAGGCTGGTCCCTCAAACTCCTAAGCTCATGAGATCATCTCTCTTTTACCTCCTGTGCAGCTGAGATTATAGGCATGTACCACCAGGCCTGGCAAAATTTATTAATTAAAAAATATAGGCCAAGTACATAGTGAATAGTGACTGCCTTTAATCTCAGTAACCTGGGAGGCTGAGAAAGTAGGATCATTTGAGCCCAGGAGTCTGATTGAGCTATGATCACTCTAGTCTAATAAGACTAAATCTCTAAAAAGAAAAAAGAAATATGTCAGAGTACATAACATGTAGTAAGTATAATTATGGTTCCTTGAGATATGTTTCAGTAACCACGTCTGTGTCTCTGCATGTGTTTGTAGGTTTCTGTGCACACATAACAAAATAAAATGTTATTTCTCACCTCGATCCCTGGTCAAAACCATTCTCTTTTTCATAGACGTCCTCTGAGATTCTAAGTTTGTTCACCTTTGATTTTATTATGCCTTCCCTGGTTTTAAAATAAAAAAGTAAATATCACCTACACTTTAATTATTTTAATAGTTGGATTTTTAGCTTAAAACATTTTACAAAGATCCTGATACACAGGCTATTTTCTCATTCTTTTTTTATTATTATTAACTCCTCACCTATCCCTGCTCATACATACTTCAAAATTCTTTGCTGTTAAAAGATGACCAAATTTTAATACAATTTCTCTGATCACAGATTAATTGTAGAAATAATTTTTACTTGAATGTAGGTCCATTTGAATATACCATATCATAAATATAATATTTTAAAGTTGATGAGTTTTATAGTCTCTTTACTCTGTTAGATGGATGGCCAGTAACAGCTCTAGGTCGCCTGCTTTTGGTGTTTTAAATGTTGCTTTCAATGAAATACTTCCTGGAAGGAAGAAATAGACCTTGGGAAATGAACGTAATCTGAAGAGCCGAATAGTCATCACACGCTGTGATCAACGAAATGGAATTTTCTCTATCATCCATACTCTTATGTTCAAACCAAGATAAACATGCACATGCTTCAATTATAGCAAAACTTTCCTGAGAGACAAGTGGCAGGGAGCACTGACGCTGAAAGCAATGTGACAACACGGTGGCACACAATGGTGAGAAACAACTCAACCCTGTAATTAATTTCTATCATTAAAGTCCCATCAATATCACTTAGCTGGATGACTCTGACAGGATGGGAGTATTACCTAGAGACAAATTTCCTACTTCAAAGGTTATAGCACTGTTTGCATATGTACTTTAGAATAAATTATAAAAAGGAGGAAAATATGGAAAGCATTATGTATAACCCAAGGATAAACTAGCAGAGCATAAATGGATATGTTTGACATTGTCTGTGGTGAATACAAAGCATTGCACATTTTTCCCCTTTAAATGTAAATACAGAGGATCAGTTCCCAAAATTGGTTGAAAAAAACAATGTATATTTATGATAGATTATTTATAAGATCCTGACAATTTTTATTTACAATATGTAATGATTAATACCTATGAAGTATAAAAAGTTTCCTCTAAGCTAGGCCATTATTAGGAAAAAAAAATGGTGGGAAAGGAGAAATAGGATTAGATGTAACCAGTTGCTAAGGAGACACTTGATTAAATGGATATGGAATGGACAAAATAGGAAGAGAAAAATGTCCTTGGCAGCTATACCACTATGGATAAAGCAAGCAAAACATGGAATGGTGCACATCATGAAAAAAGTTCTATGAAAAGCTGTAAAAATTTTCCCCTTAGGTTCAAATGTAGTTTCTTTCATCTTAGGGAAAGTCTGGTAGGTGATTTGTTTGAAAGATTATGCCAGACTCCCCCAACCAAGAAATACCACATCGTATAACCCTCCCTTTCCAAGATATATGATTCCATTAGGTCTATTTTTCTTTAAAGCATGGATATATCACTTAAAATGATTTCTAATCCTCAGTCTATATACCCATTTCACTCCCTTTCTTTGAAAATCTGAGTAAACTCCAAGTAATGAAATGAGGATAATTGCACACTATTTTGCGACCTATGACAGAATCTGGACTAAAAACTACATTCAATTTAAACTTAAATTAATATAGAAAATAAATCAAACTTTCTAATCCTTTCTTCAGATTAAATTGATGTAAACGACAAAATGACTCTGTTGGATATTTCTGACTTTTAAATTAAATTTGCACCTTGACAAAATGTAACTTCAGGCATATGTATGAATAACACAGTGACATTTTCTTCAGCATTTTAAAAAATGGGAAAATATTTAAAAAGCGATGAGTTACTTGTAGAGAAGCTATTCATATTTCTTCTTAACTTTGCCTCAGGGACACCATTGCCATTATACTACTTCTCAGTTTTTAATGATGTTTTTGAATTATCTCACTGTGAGACTCAAGATCAATTGAGGATAAGCTGATAGAATTCAAATATCATACACTCCGTAGGAAGGCAAAGTTCAGAGCACAGAATCTACCATTTATGGACTAGATATGATAACACTGTTTGTTAACTCACTCAAAAAATATTTTCAAGTGACCAGGATACACCAGATATTGTGCCAAGCTTTATGGTAGGCACAAGGAGTATGACAATAAATAAGATAGCTATGATCGTTAGAGGAGAAAATTGGAAAGTAAACATTTATAAACAAGTAGAAAAGATGAGTGCAATTTCATAATTCCATGAAAGAAGAGAGAGAGAATCAGATGGAAAAGTCATGGAGATCACTTAAGGAGATGTCATTCAGGCTGAGGTATCAAGGATGAAGCAACTAAGAAAAGACTGAGGGTAGCACTGTCTTGGAATGGGAGCATGCTTTTATCCACAGAAGTCAAGATAGAGCTTGCAATGTTTTAAGAACTGAAAAAGGCAATCGAGGCTGAAGCAAAGGTGAATTTTCACAAAAGAAAAGAAGGGATATGAGATGACCTTAGAGACTGAACTGAGGCCGCTTCATCGTATTTCCTGTTAAGTCATAATCACAAGTTGATATTTTATTCTATATGAAGGAGAAGCCATTAAAGAATTTTAAGAAGAAATATTGTAGTTGATTATCTACTATACAAGGTTGTGCACTTACATTGGCAGCACTGTACAAATAACTCTATAAGGTTTCATAACCTGACGGCTGTGCTCATGTTGACACATGGCAGTGTCTTGCTGAGTGGTGTTCCTTATTATTGTTGTATGTCTTTGTGTGTCATGAGACAATAACTCTGATGGAAATTCCAGAAAGAGAGTTCCAAAATTGCTTGGAAGAGTGGACTAGGTGCTGGCATCAGCCTATAGCTCCCCACGGGGCATAGTCTGAAGGTGACCATAATGATATTCAGCAATGAGATACGTAGCACTTTTCCTGGGATGTCTGTAAACTTAATTGTCAGATCTTGTACTGCTATCTAAAAAGAATAGTTCAAATATACTCTACTATTAGACTTCCCTGTCACCATCCCAGTTTTATCTACTTCGAGGTAATGAAATATAAGTTTGTGAATAATCCAGCAAAGCTAGTGGCTACTACATAACCACATTATAACAATAGCAGAAATTTCCAGAGTTGTATGGATCTGGATCTCCATTGAAGAATGAACAACAGGTTATAAAATGAGTAGCCTAGAGCCCCAGACTTTTGTTCCTATGGTGGAAGAAATTGAAGCTCAGAGAATTAGAGCTAAAATATTTTAAATTTGCTTTTTCTTTTTGACAAGAAAAGAAATGAGAAAACTGAGGTTTGTTTCTATTTTATCTTAAGTACATTTTATTTCAAACTCTAGGTGGCTTGTTATCATAAATATTTTCATTTCTTATTATTTGGTTGATTGTAATTTTTAGGCAAATTAAAGGAAGAAATCAATGAATATCTTTTAAACAGTTTGAAAAAAATGTTCCTGTAATATTTTTAAACATTACGATGGAAATACTATTTAGTTAAACTTTTTTACAGCTTTGTGTATAAACAATTACACTGCATAAAAAAAACAAAAAATAAATAAGATAAGGAAAAAAAGGTCTGCCTTCATTCAGAACCAAACGTGAGAGGAATATGAAAAGAAAATGATGACTTTAAAGGATGAAAATAAATTATATTCCTGAAACTCTTTTAGTTTTAATAATCTCCAATGTTAATAGTATCCAGGAAAATTAAAGCACTAACTTTATTTTGTCAGTGCAACATTATTTTAATTAGCTTTCTTTATTTGAATATAATAGACATTGAAATTACATTTTCAAGATTTTGTGAAGGCTGGAAGTTTATCCTGAAGATGAGTTTTGTTCAATGAATTACTTGTATCATTTAAAATCATTTGATTCCTATAAGAATCAATTTTAATTTATTAATAGGACAGATACCATAAAGCAATACTTACATTCTGATCTCAGAATATGTTTTTTATGGTTTTTTCATTGCTTCTGAACCTTCTAGGTCATATTAGTACACTATAAAAACCCCTGTGGCTTTTATCATTCTGGATAACAATAACCTACCAATGTTTTCTCTCAAAAGGAAAAATGTCTCTATGTTCAAACAACAATATGACTATCACGTTTTATTTTACATTTTAAAAATATGTAATGTAACAGAAAGATTAAGCCATGCTTACAAATAACCATGGAGTTCAAAAGTAGGAAAAATTTATGACCAAGCTATCATTCAGCATAAGGTTATTTAGTTTCCATGACTTTATTTGGGTATGTAGATTTCTGTTGCTGTTGACTTCAACTTTAATTCTATGATGGTCCAAGAAGATACAAAAAATACTTTCTATTCTTTGGAATTTGTTGAGGTTAGACTTGTCTCCTAAGATATGATCAATTTTGGAGAATAATCCATGGGCTGATAAGAAGAATGTGCATTTAGTTTTTGGGGGATAAAATGTCCTATATATGTCTGTTAAGTCTATTTGTTCTAGGGCCATGTTTAATTCCATTATTCATTTAGTTTCTGCTAGAAGGATCTGTCCAATACTGTCAGTGGGGTGTTAAAATCTCCAACTATTATAGTGCAGGAAGATATTATATTGATCATATCAGTTAGGGTTTGTTTTACAAATCAAGAAGCATTCAGGTAGGGTGAATAAATGTTAATCATTGAATCTCTTCATGTTGTGTGCTTCCTTTGACAAATATGTAGTGTCCATCCTTGTATTCTTTAATTTTTTGTTGTTTAAATCCAATTGTGTCTGCAAATAAGATTGCAACCCCAGCTTTGTCTGCATTCCATTTTCCTGGATTACTTGCCTAACCCATCACCCTGAGTTTTGTCTTATCCTTTGAGGTAAGATGAGTTTCTTGGAGTCAACAGGTATCTGGCCTGAGTTTTTATATCTACTCAGCCAGCCTATGCCTTTTTAGAGGAGAATTCAACTCAATCCCATTAATTGAGAAAAATGATAGGTATGATGGAGTTTTGCTCATCTATTCTCCAGAGGGCCAGAGCTTGTCTATATCCCCTTCACCACTGTGGAAGCTAAGCTTTGTTCTTAAATTTCAGAGCTTTTGAGAATATCCTGCATCCTTTCATGATAAAAACACTCGAGAAAATAGGGTTAGGTGAGATATTTCTTAAACTGATATAGGCCAAATGCACAGTCAATATCATATTGAATGGGGTAAAACTTAAACCATTCCACTTAGATCTGGAACAAGACAAGGATGCCCACTGTCACTACCACTATTCAATATAGTGTTGGAAGTCCTAGCCATCACAATCAGCAAGAAAAGGAGATCAAAGGTATTCAAGGTATTCAAATGAGGGCAGAGGAGGTCAAATTTTCACTCTTTGCAGATTACATGATCTTAAACCTGAAAATCTCAGGGACTCAACTAAAAACCTCTTAGAAGTTGTTACGGAATAGACCAGAGCCTTGGAATACTATGGTGCCAATATCATATATTTAAACATTACTATGGAAATGCTATCATATATTGGCACCAGTTGCAATATGGTCAAGCCAAAAGAAAGACCCTCTTCCTTTAAGAAGATAAAATACCTGGGAATATATATAGCAAAAGATGTTAAAGATCTCTAGAGAGAGGCTCCGTGCCTGTGGCTCAAGCAGATAAACTCAAGCCACATACATCTAAGCTGGCGTGTTCGAATCCAGCCAGGGCCCACCAAACGACAATGATGGCTGCAATCAAAAAAAAAAAAAAATAGTCAGGCATTGTCACAGGTGCCTGTAGTCCCAGCTACTTGGGAGGTGGAGGCAGGAAAATCGCTTGAGCTCAGGAGTTGGAGGTTGCTGTGAGCTCTGATGCCAGAGGACTCTACCCAGGGTGACAACTTGAGGCTCTGTCTCAAAAAAGAAAGAAAGAAAGGAAGGAAGGAAGGAAGGAAGGAAGGAAGGAAGGAAGGAAGGAAGGAAGAAAAGGAAAATGAAAAAAAGACATAGCAGAAGATGCTAATGAATGGAAAAACATACCATGCTCATGGCTGGGAAGAATCAACATCGTTAAAACGGCCATACTACCCAAAGAAATCTATAGATTTAATGCAATCTCCATCAAAGCAGCAACTTCATACTTTGAAGAACTTGAAAAAATAGTACTTCATTTTATGTGGGAGCAGAAAAATCTCCAAATTGTCAATGTAATTTTAAGAAAAAAAAAATCTGTAGGTACCATGCTACCAGACTTCTGGTTATGCTACAAGTCTATAGTGATCAAAACACCATGGTAATGGCACAAAAATAGAGATGTAGACCAATGGAATAGAATAGAGAATTGAGAGGTGAACTCAGTCACATATCGCCATCTGACCTTTGATAAACCAAACAGAAGCATGCACTCGGGAAAAGAATCCTTATTTAACAACTGGTGCTGGAAAAATTTGTTAGACACATGTAGAAGACTGAAACTGGACTCATATCTCTCACCACTATCAAAAATTGATTCTCACTGGATAAAAGATTTAAATTTAAGACACAAAAAAATAAAAATTCTGGAAGAGTTCTTTGAGGATTCTCCATACTCATCTTAGTAAAACACTACAAGAATGGAAAAGCAAGAATCCAACACACTCAATTCTATATGAGGAAAATTGATGCTAGTACATGGTTAGGGGGTTGGAAGGAGAAAGAAGGAGGGAAGGGGTGTGGGGCCACTGTGTGTAACACACCTCTTGGGGGTGATACACTATAGATAGAAGGACTTCACACAGCAAATACAAATGTAGCCCTGCTCATTGTACCCTCAATAATTCCCCAACAATTAAAAATATATATATATTTTAAAATATATATATATTTCTTTTTCTTAAAAATATGTATACATATATATTTTTAAATATATATATATATATACACACATATATATATATATATATATTTCTTTTTCTTGAAGAGAGTGTGGGGGAAACACTTGAAAATATTGACCTGGGAAAAAATCTTTATGAGGAAGACCCCCCTGGAAATTGTAGCAACACCAAAAATAAACAACTGGGATTTGATCAAGCTAAGCTTTTGCACTGCTAAGGCTACCACAGCCAAAGCAAATAGGCAGCCTTTGGAATTGGAGAAGGTTTTCACATGTTATGAATCTGACAAAGCCCTGGTAACTAGAATCTATAGAGAACTCAAATTAATAATCAACAAGAAAAGAGCAAACAACCCATTTATAAGTGGTCAAGAGACTTGAACAGAACCTACCATGATGAACACCAATACTTTTAAGAGAATCCTAGAATTGGTGATGATTGAATCTCGTGGCCCTTATGAAATTCACAATCTTAATAATGATTTGCATGGCATTATCCATTTTTAATGTTTTTGCCCATAAATTTTCTTGATGTACTATGCAATGGTATCTCATCAAAAGTGAGGTTTGGGTGGCAATTTCATCATATTTTATTAATTTTACAAATCCCTGTCTTACCTACCGTTGCCAGAGGGAACTATACCAGATATGCTGACAATAGACAATCACTTTAACATATTTTTAACTACATCATATACATCTCTTAATTCAGTTGTGTCTTTGAATGGCACTAAAGAAGCCATTTCTTTAGTAATGTTGTATTTGTCATCAATACTAATAAAAGTCACAAGTTGAGTTGTATTTGTGGCATCAGTGCTATTTCACCAAACCATAATATTTAAAACTAACACCTTTACTCTCCAAACTTGTTTTGACAGATTTTTCAGTTTCTTCAAGTTGCCTGGTTATAGTCTGGTGAGACAGACTGATTTTAGAAATATGTCCCTTGTTTTCAGGGAAAATTATATCTGTCTTGCTTCCCATATATTGCTTAGTATACTCACCATCAGTAAAATGCTTTGGGTTTCTTTTTGGGTTTTTTGCTATTAAATATGCTATAACATAACTAGATTTTACAACGGAATCTGTCTGAGTCGTAACTTTTTCTAAAATTTTCATTTAGAAGACAGACATTTTTTCAGTTTTCTATTTTGTCCTTACAAAATAATCCTTCACAAGCATCGACTTTGGCAGTGTGTTTTTGCATATATTGCCTTTCCAAATTACAGTCTTTGAAAATATGCACAAATTCCCTACTAGTTAAGCAAAATATCTTACTATTTCCCTCAACAGAAAAGTGGTCATCTGTTTACTTTTCATTGAACAACCTTCCTCATCCATCATTTATCTTTTTGGCAGTTCTGGTTTTTTATGAGATGCAGAAGCAATGCTAGGATTAAAGAAATAATTATACTATAAAAGGGACTATATTAACTTTTATTATGAAAACTAGTTGATAGGAAAACAGAAAGCAAGCTTTGGGCCCTTCTGCATCTCACCTGTCCATGCAGGGGGAGGTGGAAGGCCAGTCGTAAAGCATGGTGGGTGATGTGTAAGATGCTACAGAGATACAAAAATACCCTTAATAGTCTATCGAGAATGCTTACCTCACTTCTAAATAACATTAAGCACCTAACATTGCAGGGTAGGTTAGAGTATTATTGATAATCACTGCCTTGCCAAGTCACCACAAGCACGTATAACATCTGATGGTGTCGATTTGTCTATCTGCACTTGGAACACCATGGAAGCTGCATACCACCACAAAAATGCAGCCAGGCGTGTGTATAAATAGCAAGAGCACATGTGTCATCATGCTGGAGAACGGCACAATTGAATTCCACCAAAAAACTACAGAAATATCTCATGTTTTAAGTAAGTTTACAATTTGGTGTTGAACCACATTCATAGTTATCCTATACCACAGGTGGCCCATGGGTTGTGGGATTGGACACCACTGGAATAAAAGATGAAGAACTGTAAAGTCTTTGAATACTTTCTGAGTATTCAAAGTAGTATATTGGATATTTTTTGAAAGTATCCAAAGGGATAATTGGATAATTAAGAAAACAACCATGAGCAGGTTTTTTTTTTCTTATTCTTTATTTCTCTAACAAATTGCCACAAACATGGTGGCTTAAAATAGCATAAAATCTATTATCGTATATTTGTGTAGGTCAGAAGTTTAACATATGTCTTCCTGGGATAATATCAGGGTATAAATGGACAATATTCCTTCTAGGAGGTTTAAGGGAAACATCTCTTTCCTCACCTTCTCTAGCTTCAAAAGTCTACCCAACATTCTTTGGTTTGTGACCCCTTACTTCATCTTCAATGCTACCAGTCTTGTATCTGTTTGGCAATTCTTCCATAATTACATCTTTCCTGAAAATAGCCCAGATGGAGGTTTGAGGTTCTAAGGCAGTGCTATTTTGAACTAGTGTGCCATGAGAGGATCTTAGGTTTGCTGAAAATTTTTTTAAAGATTATTAATTAAATTACTTTTGAAAGAAGTTCAAAGCACAGTAAATGTATTCTTTTTTTTTCCTCTTGATCAACATAATTTAAGTGTGGCACAGAAGTTCAACTGTAGATTCAAGTGTGCCATGAGATAAAAAATGATTGAAAACCCCTGTTCTTAGATGTGGAGTACAGTTGTGATTATATTAGCCCTACCTGGGATAATTCAGCTGAATCAGTTGAGTTAGTTTTCCCTGTAAGGTACCAGGTTCACAACTTCCTAGAATTGGTAGGTAGCCATTTTCTGGAGGCCATTATTCTTCATTTCAAAGCAGTGGGAAATAAATTAAAGAAAACAATAAGCCAGAAGACAAAAATGATTGTTTTGTTTCAATATCATTCTCTAATGTGTTTATAGAGAGTCTTCTGGTGTTCATTTCTATTTTTTTTTATAGTGCCAAAGAAAATAACGTGACTTATAACCTCTAAATTAGTTTTGTATGTCTACATACAAAGGAATGTATGTGACTTATAACCTGAAAATAACGTGACTTATAACCTCTAAATTAGTTTTGAATGTCTACATACATAAGGAAAATGCATCTTGCTCTCAACAAGTATATCGCAGAGGGACTCAATAGCATTATAGTTACTGGAATCTGAAAGTAAGCAGTCACTGGGAATAAACAAAGATGCCCAAAACGTCAGCAGACAAATTAATTAATTAATTAATTATGAACGGTGTGCTAAAAATAATGGTGTCAAGTGAAATTTGTGGTTTTATGGTGTCAAAATGAAATTTGTGGTTTTATTACCCATTGGATTTTGCTACAACTTGTGGTTTCCATGAGATAACAAGGAAGAAAGAATGATTTTAATAGAAATTCCAGTAACATGTGGCTATGCACACCTTAGTATTGCTACCGTGTGGGGAAGCCATGGATGTAAAAGCTGAAGGAGGGTATCTGCTCTCATCCTACAGTTTATGAACTGAACTTTCAACATAATGGAACGTAATGTAGCTTTCCTTTTTAGAAAAAAAAGTTGATTAAAAAATCTGGATTATGGGGATTTTTTTTTTAAAGACCGTATCGTTACATAAAAATTATTGAGAATATGTGACTTACTTGGCTTTATTAAGCATGATAACATGTAGGTGGTAAAAAATGAAAATAAAAATAAAAATAGCAAAGTGCATATTCTAATTGCTTAAAACTATAATTTATGAGCTACAAAATACTTTCATGATACAGTCCTGAATTTCAAGTACTTGGAAATTTTATTTCCTTTTATCAGCATACATAACATTGTGGAAACTACTGTCATTAACGTGCACTAAAATTGAAATTGCATGATCTTGCCCTATTTTTATCTTCATGCTTTATAGAATAATATTAAAAGCTGAAAATCAGAATCCCTACCACTACCAATTATAAACTCTTCATTGAGCATATATTGAATTTTCTTAGTGTGTTTTATGACCTTTAAAATCCTGACTATATTTTAGTGGATCCTCTGGCTCCTGTAATGAAAAATTTCCAGGGCTATGAGAGGGCACATAACAAACAAAATTATTATATCCTTTTAGTGTGATTATTTTGAAAATCTAAAATCATTATTGCTGCCAATTCATTTCTAAAAGATGGACTTGAAAGTCTTTAAAAACCTTTCTATTTCAAAAATATGATTCTAAATTTGATTATTTTAAATTAATTTATTTTGTAGGAAATCAGGAATAGAAATCTCACATCAGTCCATCTTACAGATCCTCTTTCTACACAAAATTAGGAAGAGAGGCAGTTGTCCAGGGACAAGTAATCCCTTTCCTAGGAACTGGCTATTTTCAAAAGGTCATGCACTGGTCAACTGAATGCATTAGTCCAATAGCAAAATATTAGGACCCCGCCAATGACTTAATTTAAAGAAGAAAGTTCAGTTATTTGAGGTAGAAGTCAAGTTCCCAAATCAAGAGAAAGTAAAATATTAGCAGGCAAGACTTTAGCAAATTGAGAAAAGGGTAAAACCAAAGGCAACAAGTGCTGCCCCAGCAGGTTTCTGTAGGAATCACCAAGGTCTGGCCACCCAGGTTCAGTCTCCTCCAGCATTGTGACCACCCCCAAGTGGGACGGGGATACAGGAGCAGCCTTTTACTTCTAACAGAGGTAGCAGGGTCCTAGACAGCTCATGGGAAGATCACAAAATAACATACACACCAACTTGATATCTTGTCTCCCCCACTACCAACTGCTTCAGTCAAATTTGGAGCTTCTGCTTTGAACTGTCCTGTATGCCGTGCATTCTGCTAAGCACATCAGAGCAACAGTGTAAATACTTGTGGATCATTTTATTAGCTAAACAGTCTGGCTGATTACATACATCAAGGATGATAATTGTCGGTAACTCCAAATGAAATACACCAGTTAGATCATCATACATGTACAATGTAAAGACATTGGAGGGAGGTGAAAATATCAAAATATCTCAGAATATTTTAGTTTAGTGGAACTAAACAAGCATTGTGACATATTATATAACCTAGAAAAGGAATGTATTTTTTAATTCTAAATGATATCTAACTTTAGAATTTTAATGTCAACAGTTGGTTTCCACCTCCTCTGGTAGCTTTCAGGGAGTCCTTAGAGACTGAGGCTTCCTTTGACCTCCTGTGGCCTCCCTGGACTGACCACTACATTGTACCTCCACTGACCATCTCCTGTAGTTCTGCTGGCCACGAACAGAAAATAGTGTATTAGAGCGAGGGGTCAAATGTTTTTTGTCATTCTGTCCTAAGCACTAAACAAGCTTCACTCCAATCCAAGGGATGGTAAACTATAGCCTTTCAGCCCTGCCACATTGTTATAAAGTTATACTGTAATGCAGGCACACATATTTGTTTGCACATCATCAATAGTTGCTTTCACGCTACAATAACAAAGTTAGTTGCGTCAGAAACCATATTACTGGCTCGGTGCCTGTGGCTCAAGTGGCTAAGGCGCCAGCCACATACACCTAAGGTGGCAGGTTCAAATCCAGCCTGGGCCCACCAAACAACAATGATGGCTGCAACCAAAAAAAAAAAAAATAGCCAGGCATTGTGGCAGGTGCCTGCCCTCCCAGCTACTTGGGAGGCACAGGCAGGAGACTCGCTTGAGCCCAGGAGTTGGAGGTTGCTGTGAGCTGTGATGCAACAACACTCTACCCTAGGGGACAGCTTGAGGCTCTGTCTCAAAAAAAAAAGAAACCATATTACCTACAAAAATTAAATTATTTACTATCTTGCCTCTACCCTAACTCAACACAGCCTATAACATTTTAGAATACTGCCTAAAGCTGTGGGTAATGCAGTGTGACAGAGAAAGTAACTTATAGCTGCTATTTGATGACCCACTTTCAGGATACCCAGGCCAGATTTGCTCACATTTTTGCCTTCCTGGAAGCTCTGCTTATTTCCTGGTTACTCTTTTCAGAGCAGAGGGAAGCCTTATGTACATTAAAGCAGTGTGGAGGAGGGGATGCTTTTGGTTTCTAGGAATTGGAAGCCAAGGTGCTGCTAACAGCCTATAATGTACAAGATAACGTCCCTCGACAAAGAATTACGGATCCTAGAGTGTAAATAGTACCACGATTGATAAGCCTTGCTTCAGAACACGAGGTTGAATATCAAATTATTAGTATATAGTAGTCACCCCTTATCTTCAGGGAATACCTTCCAAGACCCCCAGCGATACTTTGAAATGTGGATAGTACTGAACCCTATTTATGCGTCTTTCCCTATCCATATATATCACTGATAAAGTTTAATTTATAAATGAAGTATACTAGGAGATTAACAATAATAATACAATTGAATAATTATAATAATATGCCAGCATCATTACTCTTGCACTTTGGGGCTATGATTAAGTAAAGTAAGAGTAATTTGAAAACAAAACTGATACCACCATAATGAATCTGACCATAGAGTTGGCCAGTAAGTGGTTAAAAGCAAAGAGCATCTACTGTGTGGTTATACTAGACAGAGGGATGATTGTATCCTGTCAGGCTGGAGTAGGAAATGAGATTATTATCTCACTACTCAAAACAGTGAGCAATTGAAAACTTACAAATTGTTTATTTCTAAAATTTT
Source organism: Galagoides demidoff (assembly GCA_963574575.1). Classification (NCBI taxonomy): domain Eukaryota; kingdom Metazoa; phylum Chordata; class Mammalia; order Primates; family Galagidae; genus Galagoides; species Galagoides demidoff. The sequence continues at coordinate 50,056 of CAUYQV010126009.1, forward strand.
TCAATTAATATTTTTGGATCGTGGTTTACCTTTGGTAACCAAAGTCACAGAAAGCAAAACCACATTAGGAGGAATACTAGAGTGATTTCATCTGACACACACAAAAAGGGGAAAAAAGATGAAAATTTTAGGAAATTTGTAAGCAGGTATGATGGTAAATATGACTAATGAGAAATCAAGACTATCTGAGGTTTTTGTTATTTTCAGTATCACAACTGTGACACCAGCAAAGTCCCCTAAGCTGAGGCGCAGCTGAAAAACAGCTGATTTCCTTTTTAGAGGCTCCTCTTTATGGAAAACTCAAATTTTTTCCTCAATTTTCTTCATCTGAGGTCATCATCTGCTGTAAGCTACCACTCAGCCAGAATACATCTGCACAGGTACAGACTGTTACAAAGAACAATCCAACTCCATCTAGAGGGGAAAAATAATCTCCCTCACACAAGAAACAACATAGCTTGTACTCAACATACACCATGGATTGAATCATTAAACAGAACTCTTAGCTGCTCTATCTATAAACACCCACTCAGATTTCTTCAGTTTTCCTCAAGACCCAAGAATAGGTACTTTGTATATTTGTGACATTAAAGGGGCAATCCAGATATTTTTCTCCAATAGAAGAAAATAAGGATAGTCTGCTCCTAAGATAAATTCAAAATTCAAATATCTACTATAAAAGAATATAGACATTTTTAGATGTTTATTTTATGCATATAGAGAGAAAGAGAGGCAAAGAGAGAGAAAGTTGTTTTCATTTTCCCCAGTTCCTACCCATCAAGTTATCAAATCTCAGTGGGCTGATATTTGAAGCCTTTATGTCCAAGCTGCAGCTGAAATAGTAGGGTTGAGAGTAGGAGTGGTAGTGTGTGGGGAGGACGCTCAAGGTGTTCATATACATGACTGGTATCAAGGGACTATATGCATAATCTCTGGTGGGAGAGGACCTGCTCCCAAGAGTGTGCTCTTTTCTGGAGAGGTGAGGGAACCCCATTACAATAGTTTGAGTACTGAGACACTCCATTAAATCAGACTTTACTAATGATTTCCTGAACATCTGATTCATAAACTTATTTTCCAATGAATTAATTGAAAAATATAGTCATAGTTCCGTAGGCCAACAAATTGTTCAGAATCTCAAGACAAATATTTGCTTCTACAATTCTCCTACTGGTGCTTTGCAAGAGACTAATACAGCCAGTCTAGCTGACCATTGAAGGACACGAATCTCCCTGAACTTATAAAAACCACACCAGTGAGTCCAGACATCTGAAGCTACTGTGCTTACCCACTACTGTAATAAAAACTAGTTCATCCTCACATAGCACTCTAAAACAAAATGTGACCCTCTTTTATTCTGGCAAACAACTCTTTCAAAATTAAATACTTAATAATTAAATAAATAAAAGGTTATTATTATTTAAGAATAATATTATTAAACTATTATTTAAGGGTGGTACCTGTGGCTCAAAGGAGTAGAGTGGTAGCCCCATATGCTGGAGGTGGTAGGTTCAAACCCAGCCCCAGCCAAAAACTATAAAGAGAAAAAACAATGTCCTTTATTTAATTATTTAATAATTAATTAAAAGGTTAAAATTGTTTATTACAACCTTAGTAAATAATTAAATAAAACCTTTTTTCTATCAGTGTTCTGAGCATCAAAAGTATGTATTGAAGGAAAATGTCCCCAATGAAGTCAAAGGTTCACAAGCACAGAGGATGGGTGGAGGGAGGGTAATCGGTGGGACCACAACCATGGTGCATTTTACAAGGGTACATGTCAAATCTACAAAGCATAGAGTATAAATACCTAAACACAATAATTAAGAAAGTGTGGTGAAGGCTATATTAACCAGTTTGATGAAAATATTTCAAATTGTATATAAAACCAGTTCATTGTACCCCATAAATGCATTAATGTACACAGCTATGATTTAATTTAAAAAAAAGAAAAGAAAAATAAAGGACAGACTCAGACATCACTAACAAGTTCTTATCATCTTAGTTTTATGTGAACATTAAAAATAATACTAATTTTAGTTATACTGTTATTCAACAAGTTTTAGGAATTCAATTTCACAAGTATAAATAAACCATTATCTCTTTTCCTATACAATAATAGCAATTAAAAAAAAATTAAGGCAGTCTCACCCTGTTGCCTCAGACTAGGGTGCCATGGGTCAACCTCACTTATAGCAACCTCAAAATCTGGGGTTCAAGTGATTGATCCTCTTGTCTCAGCCTGTGGAATAGCTGCATCTACAGGTATCTGCCATGATGTCCAGCTAATTTATCTATTTTCAGTGGAAATAGGGTCTTGCTGTTGCTCTGGTTGGTCTTTGAACTCCTGAGCTCAAATGATCCTCCAGCTTTGGCTTCCCAGTGTGCTAAGATTAAAGGCATGAGCCACTGCCACACCCGGCAATTAACTACTTTAATATAGTGTAAATCAATTTCTCATTCAAGGTAAAAAGAACTAGTAATAGTTGGAATGAGTTTTACTACATTGTAGTAAAGATTGGCAAAGAAATCTACAATGGCATCCCTTAGATAATTCCCACTTCCAACTTTCATTACTTCTGTAAATGCCAATTCTCACACAGCTATACTTCCAAAGTCACTATCATGGAGGCTCTGATCTCAGTAACATATCAGGTTTATTAAAATGTTGATCTAACATCCAAGTCATTTAATTTTGATGATTTAAGGAAGTGCATGACTTGTGGAAAATTTTAATGTGAACAATGAAATAATTTGAGAATGAGGGGCTATATTTTCAGACTAGTGAATATCAAAAATTGGAAAGATATAAAATTTAGAAATTAGACTTTTTTCATATATAATGTATTTTAGAATCTTCCTTGATGAGTCATCACTTTTTCATTTTTATGCTATGAAAGTCTCGTTTTGTAAATTTTGTTATCATGTTGTAGTTTTCTAAATTGTAACTCCTAAGCACCAGTGCTAGTAACTTAGCTAACACAGCTTAATAGTTTAGTAAACTTGGTATTATAATTGTAAAATGAGAAATCTGAGTTCAAAATCTTTTACATTTCTTGATTTTTAATTAACACTATCCCTAAACTCTTATAAAGGAAAATTAATTTATTTTTATTCAAATACATTCAAAATTTTGCAAATATAAAACATATTGAAAGAACAGTAGACTATTGAAAAAAATTAAGTTTTTACCTCTTTTGTACTATTCTATGGTTAGAGTAGATGATGTTCTTTCAAATGTCCAAGATAACTGTTTTTAATAAAAAGCCTATGCCAGGACGAATAACCTATTTATAAGATCTGTTATTAAAAAAATATTCCTAATAATGATATAATAATAACACGCAAGCTGCAGGTTGTTTTATAATTAACTATGCTATTTTTAAATGAGCTTTTCTACAAGAAAATGTCCTACAAATTTAGGATTTCACTTATCTGTTAATATGCCAACTGTTAGAAAATTTTCTGTAATTCAAATCCAATGACTCAATAGTTCTTCAATAACAGTCTTGTATAACAAGCTGGTAAAATTGTACTTATTATAGAAATAATAGAGTTGTATCTAAAACCTCCCATATTAATTCAGCTGTTCAGTTCTTAAGGGAATTAGAAATGATTAAACTCTATTTCTAGCAAAATTCCATTTGGGAATAAGGATGATTTAAAAGAAGGGAATAAAGCTGGTTATTAAAAGAGACTCCAGTAGATTTCAAACATAATAATATGCTCTCATGTTCTTTTCCAACTCTAGTAAATTACATAAAAATGAGTCTTAGGCAGTTAGAAATCTAGTAAAAATATTAGCATGAGATATGAGAATGCTTAATGTAAACTCAACATTGCAGGAATATGTGGAGAATAAAATCAAACATGAACCGGATAGTTTAGACTTTTTTTAAGATCAATAAACAGTCATATTTTTTTTCTTTGTGCAAATACAAGGAGTACATGAGAAAATTTGTTACTTACATGTAATATAATGTGCACTGACCAAGTCAAGGTATTCACAATGTCCATCATCTGAGTCCAATATACACTTTCGAAGCATGGTCATCCTAATCTACTATCAAACCTTGAATTTATTTTATCTTACTGTACATTTGTGCCTTTTAACCCAGTTCTCTTCATCCACATGCTACCCACCTGTTTTAGTCTTTGTTACCTATGTTTCCATTCTCCACTTCCATCTGTTCAAATTTTCTAGCGTCCACATGAGTGAGAATAGGCAATATTTGTCTTTTTGTACCTGGCTTATTGCTCTGAAGATATCAACCTCCAGTTCCATCCACGTTATTACAAATAACATAATTTAATTCCTTTTTGTGACAGAATAGTATTTTATTATGTATATATACCACATTTTCTTTATCCAGTCATCAGTGATGGACATTTAACTTTGATTTGCTAGCTTAGCTATTGTGAGTAGTACTGAAATAAACTTGTGAGTGCATGTATCACTTTGATGTACAGATTTCTCTTCTTTGGGGTAGAGAGAGCTGGGATTGCTAAATCGAATGGTAGTTCTCCTTTTCGTTTTTGAAAATCTCCATATCGTTCTCTGTAATGGTTGTATTAATTTACATTCCCGCCAATAGTATGAGTTACTGTTTCTCTACATCCTCACCAATATCTGTTATTTTTTTGTCCTTTTGATAACAGTCATTCTGACTGAAGTAAAATGATATCTCATTGTGATTTGGGTTCATTTGTCTAATCATTAGTGATATGGAGCATTTTTTCATACTCCTCTTGGCCATATGTGTGTCTTCTTTGGGGAAATATCTATTCACGTCCTCTGACCACTTCTTAATGGGATTACTTACTTTTTTCCTGTTGATTTGTTTGAGTTGCTTACATATTTTGGATATTAGACTCAGGGGTCAGATAAATACTTTATAAATATTTTTACTCAATTGGTTATTGGTTTTGTTCTATAAAAGCTACTTTTACTTTAATAAAGTTCCACTTCTCTACTTTTACTTTTGTTGCCTGCACTTTTGAGGTCTTACTCATTGTCATGAGGCCCCAGTAGTCATAGAGTTGGGTGAGTTTGCATGTTCTTAGATGTCAGAATAGCTAACACTGCGCCAGCATTCGTGGGCCCTAGAAAGGTGATGCTTGGGCTTCTGGGTGGCTTATTCAGATGCCACTAGTGGCAGTAGTGGACCAGGCTCCTGAGAAGCTAATGTGATGTGCATAATGACTGTACTGGGGGGCAGCGTAGCTCCCAGAATCCATGTGGTCTGTGTTAGTGGTGGTTGTGATGGGTTGGGCAGGCCAGTCCCTTGGCCTGCCAATAATGCTTAAAGGTGGGTGTCAGCTATGGTTATATGAGTGGGCTGTATTATCCCAGCCTCAGAACTTGGCAGAGATGATAAGGTGTCAATGGTGTTAAACTGGTAGGGTCAGTTTCCAGGTCCCTGGATGACACACTTGACTACTGGGCAGATAGGACTGGGCCAGCAGACTTAGCCTTGGGCCCCCTGGTAGTGTGTTCAGGTGCCAGCTGTATTAGGCAAGCATGGGATGGTCCCCAGGCTACCATAAAAATCTCCAGGTTTGGGCTCTGGTGTCCCCACTGTGGGCCTGCCACCAGTGAGAGCAGGGCCCCTCTCAGCTACAGCAGCCATGGCAGGTAGCTGTGGCAAGCACAGTTTGCTCACATCCTGGTCTCACAGCAGCTTATGGCAGGAACCCTTATCCTGAGAGTTTTGAGAATGCCTAGCCTCCCCTCTATCTCCTCACCTGGTGGCAGGTGAGGAAATAGCCATATTCTTATGGCTTAAGTGTTTTTCTTTCTTTTAGGTTATTGGAATACCATTATTTTCTGCCCCAACTTTGTAGGGTTAAAAAAAGTTCAGACATACCTTAAAATTCACAAAGAACCTGATACTGGTATTCTCCTCCCAGTTTCTGGGTGTTTCCGACTAAAAGTAAGAGACAGTGGATAGGCTAATGATTAAATGAAACCCCAGCCTCTGTCTCACCATTTTAATCAACATAGTAAGGAGAGCCCTTCCTGTATCCACAGGCATGCAGCGGAAGCAAAGGGAATAGACTCAGGTGAAAGTGGTCCAATTTGGACCACCCACACGAAACCAAGTATTACAAAGTGGAGCCACTAGGCTCCACTAGCCACTGCCAACCATGTTAGGATTCCATAGAAACTCCAGGTAAGTGACAAGCAACAGAGCAAACGGTGATTCACCAAACTATAGAGGGTTCAGTTCTCCCCATCTCCACATTCAACAACACCCTGTTTAAAGCTCAGTACCTTAGAATATACTCAGATACACATGAAATATGTTTTGTTTTGTTTTGTTTGAGACAGAATCTCACTCCATCACTCTGGGTAGAGAGCCATGGCATTATGTTTTTACCTCACAGCAACCTCGAAGTCTTTGGCTCAAGTGATCCTCTTACCTCTGCCTCCCAAGTAGCTGGACTACGTGTACCCACCACAGTGCCAAGGTAGTTTTTCTACTTTTTTAGAGACAGGGACTTGGTCTCATTTACACTGTTCTTGAACTTCTGAGCTTAAGAAATCAACCCTCTTCAGCCTTCCAAAGTGCTAGGATTGCAGGCATGAGCCACCATGCCTGGTTATGAGCAATCATTTCTTAAAACAAGATATAAAGATCATAGGTCATATAAAGATCAAAGATCATAAATAAAACCATACTTATACCTTCAAAATATCAAGTTTCATTCTAAGTTCTTGGCCATAGTAAAAATTACAATCAGTTATACTTCTTTGTGTAATGGAGAAAAAATAAAAGGAGAACAGAATATAAGCAGGGCAAGATGAAGGGAGTAAAGAAGAAATTATAAATTAATATTTAATTTATTGGATTGCTTGCTTTTCTATGGTTTATTTTGTCTTTAAAAATCCAAATAAAGGGTGGTACCTGTGGCTTAAAAGAGTAGGGTACTGGACCCATATACCAAAGGTGGTGAGTTCAAACCCAGCTCCAGCCAAAAACTGCAAAAAAAGAAAAAAAAATCAAAATAAATAGCAAGGCAACTAATTAATTCAGCCAAACAGTATGCGTAATTTAGAGAACTATATCAAGAAAAAAGCTGTCAGAATCTTATACTTTTGGCATATATCCATAAAAGCATTTAGAACCAAATGGTTTATATGTCTCTCAAACTCTTTCACCTGTGGTTTCTTTAGTTAGGCTTTTGTATTTGTTTATTGCCTCTATCTAAAACTTTAAGAATACATGTTCATAATGGAAAGATAAAACTTCTTCATAGTACCTCATCTCAAATGGAAACAAAAAAGAAATTTGGCTTGTTAGTCATTGTTTATAAAGCCTATATTATATTTTAATTCTAATGCAAATGTGTGCTAATGCATATATGAAGCATGAATCTATTAATTAATGTGTATTTTATGAAGCTTGGTGAAATCTCAGAAACATTATTTTGCCTCTTAGTATAAACATTGCAGCCAAAGAGGCACTTCATCCAGTGATCTGCGCAGTTTTATTGCTATCTGGCATATGTTGCTGATGTTGTTGTTACTATCCGGACTTTGGTAAACTCTATAAAAGAACCTTTCAGGTTTCACGTACTCCTAACAAGACTCTTGTGGTTGAATATGGCTCTGTTGATTGTAGGTCAAGAAATTGGTAAACAAATTATCTTCCTGTGATTTAATCATTTATATCCCAGTAAACCTCATCTACTGTAGTACCTGTGAATTTCAGATTAATAATAGTTCAAAGGTGACCGCATGTAACTTCTGTTTGTGACAATTTTGAGATGGTCCTCCCAATGCTTTCATTGGCAGGCTTATATCCAGCAGTCAGTTACAGCATCACACTTGATCCTAATTGATACCCAAGTGAATAGCCTCAACAAAGGGGCCTGTAATTAAAGAGCCACATGACTGAAAATGATAAATTTCTTCCTTACCTACCACAATGCTTCTTCAGGAACAGGATTGAAATACATATTGTGACAGCAAATCTGAAATCTTGTGACAGCAACACAGAGGCCATCTATCTCTGTTCCAGTCAACCAAGACTTTTAGTCAGCATTACATCCACTTACAGTGACAAATTAATAGTTATTGAAAATGTCTTAAACTGCCAAAAGAACATGGTAGGTACTTACTCTATGATACCATACTGTATGGACTAGAAGTTCCATTTAAATATCATATTCTGACTTCTCTTATTTATCAACTGAGTTCCCAGCAATAAGCCCATATAAAAGGTTATAGCCTTGTAGAAAGAAAGCAGGAAGAAAACAAAATATTCAAATACAAACTTCTCCAAGTAACATCATATAAACACCATAGGACAAGAACTAGTCAGAACTTCCCACAAATGAATCAACATCTGATGCTTTAAAAAATTCTCAAGAAGGAAATTAAACTTTCATGAATGGGATGGTAATTGCTGCAAGGTAAGTATCCCTGCTGAGCCTGATTCATCCAGGGAGCATATGTGGTCTGTCAAATCCTCAGAGTAGAGAAATATCGGTTATCTGTTTATAAAGGCACTGTCATCCAGGATCAGACTGGATAAAAATTCAGTTTGATTTTTGTTTTCAAATTCTAAATACTGTAAACATGTTATCTTTTTCCCCTCTCATAGAATCTTTGGTAAAGGATGGATAGTTGAAGTTACAAAATTTATAGGAAATGAAGACAACATATTTGAAATAAACAGCTAACAGGTGTATCCCCTAAGAAAGAAGTCTGAAAAAAATAAACCTCCGTCTTTCTGGATTGAGCTGTCAGGATGAAGTTACTGAAAAATACAAAATCCTAACTGAAAAAGACATCCAGGTAATAATTCCTCTCAAATACATATATATTTGTCAATCTCTGTTGCAATTAGAATACTGAAAAATCTTCACTGTATTTGTATCTCATGAAGCCTGATTATGGTTTTCCTGTTCAAGACAATTCATTACCTTTCTTTATGTTCTTCATTTTTTAAACCTACTGCTCTTCAAGGACAATTGTAGTGTTTCTTCCCTTTAAGTGGGCTTAACATAAAGGACCTATTAAGTATAAAATGGAATTATGTGCTCTGGTCATAATCTTATTAAAATAGACTGACCATAAATTATGAATTGTGTAGTCTTATCAATGCTATTTCCATATGTACAATTCCTCCCACCTCCCTAAAAAAAAAAAAAATTCTGAAAAATAACAATTTATCAAATGAATAATGGGTTCATATGGACACCTTATAGGAAAACACAATTAAGAATAATGAATTTTAAGCAATGAATTTTCATAATAGATGTCGAAAAACATAATACATATGTTTCCTGGTATCTGGCATTGTTTTAGAAAAATGCTTTGCATCTTCCCACTAATGCTTTTGTCTTAAAGCATCTTGTAGGATTCCCATTAATCTGAATGACCTCAACAAACATAGAGCAAGGCTGTTTTGGCAGAAGGACAAAGGACACTTTCCCTTCAGCTCATAACAAATTGCTTTCATTAAGAACAAATGGTCTTGGAGCATTATTCTACTTGAGTTTTTTGCCTGGTGACAAGCCCAATGGGTGGGCCCAATGTTCTCTGCAAACAATAAGAATGGATCTCAGAAAGTAGAATGTCCTTTTATAGTTTAAAATTCTGTATTCTGGGAGCATGAGATGGGCCACCTCCAACAATAAAACATCAGTTTGTCATGACTTTCAATAGTGGTTTTAATGCTTTAGATTTGGTTTATGATTAGGTAATTCCAGTCAAGATGGTCTTCAGGAAGCCGTAGAAATTTATTGAATACTGTGGGTTTATCATTGGAAACATTTCTTTTCTGATATTGTGTAAGGCATAAAGAATTTATAGATATCTTAAAAGGAGCATCAATTTCACTTACTTAAAGGGCCTCCATAGAACTGAATCTTAAGAAAAATATTCATTCAAATATGTTTTAGATAGTTTTTGCAGAAATTAAAGTATATGACCAAAAATAAAACAAATTTTATCTTGAGTAAAAAATCATGTGAATAAAAATTTCAACATAATAAACATAATATTCTGTGTTCATAATTTTAGCTGATTTTTTGAAATCACTGTTCTTTTCTTATAAATTTCTGGTCAGCAAGGC